>JAQIXI010000869.1:0-17555 GCA_034700165.1 Galumnidae sp. Gr-Ori-00277 | reverse complement strand
TTTCAACAATGAATTTTTAAATTTCGGATATAATTTCAGAGCTGAATGTTACCACATATAAAATTATTCAAGAAATACATATCTTAAGAAAAATTCCAAATCTATTCGAGTACCCCCCTCCCCACTATCTTTCTGATAAATCTGCATAAATGTAGTGATTATAGCTTTGCCATCAAACCTTGTTTAATCATTTAATGCTTTCGATTAGTTTTAGACAAAAAAACAAATTAAAATTTATTCAACCCTTGAATAACAAATTCAAACTAATATTTTAAGATTTAAATAAATGAGTTTTTTGTTTCAGTTTAGTAGTGCTCTATTATGTTCTATCATGATTTAGAATACTCTTAGCACTTTACCTAATTTATATTGAATATATGGAAAAATTTTAATTATTCACATATTTTTGTCATTTATTTGAAAAATTCAAAAACAATTATTTATTAATTATTCATAAAATATAATAAATACTAAAATATTAAGTTTACATTAAAAATATAGGAAAATGGAACAAGGCAAAATAATATGGTTTACTCACTCGCAACGTCTGGACTCAGGAATACAGAGGCCATTAGCGCACTGCCATTCATCATCCAAACACTCTGTAATTCAATTGGGTTTTAAAGCGTTTGGAAATCGGTTTAAGTGATATAAAAACAATTGAGAAATACCTGAATCATCTACACATTGATAAGTCTGTGCGCCTACATATCGACAAAGCTCTTTATGGCCGGCACACCATCCGCCACAACCCCTGGTTTTGAGGATATGAACATTAATAGTAAATATCTTATATAAGATTGAGATTTGTTTGAATCAAAGCAATCGTTATTTGAATGAACGATAAGTGAAATAAATTAAATTTTGTTCCTTCAATACAAACCTGGGATCTCTGGGGTCTTTAACTTTGGCACAGAAGGGAACGGCAGCCTTCACTTGTAGTAAACAGATTTCATTTTCTTTGCAATCATTGCAGACTCTGTCCGCTAAAGTCCAGTGCAATATATATATAAAGAAGAAAAAGTATTAGAATAAAAACCAATGAATATATGAAAAGAAGTGGCGATTCTGGAGTGCATTCAATTGCAGAGTAAACCCAATATAAGTGGAAACGAACTCCAATTAATATTTAATGCGATAAACATACTATTCGTGACTTATATTAATATTGAAGGTATAAAAGATGACACTTAACGGAGGGGAGAGGGGGAGAGAGGGAGGGAGAGAGAGAGAGAGAGAGAGGGGAATGGTAATATTGCTTACATTTAAGAGTGTGGGTGGTTTGTGTGGCAGTTGTCGTGTATATCGGGATGTTTGTAAGATTAGCATTGGTTTGGTTGATGTGAGGACCGGTTGGCTCATTGCAACGGCAGTCTCTAATTTCCAATTCCTGTTGTTCAAAATGAATGGCCCTGCACACATCACTGTTGACAACATCTCCATTATCAGTCATGCATTTCCTGATGCGACTATGAATCCGACCTGGATCACAGTCTCGATTGACGCCCCGACAGGGCGACCATTCCGACCAATTAGACCAAAAAGCTTTTACATCAGAATTAGTGCCACTTTTACTATTCATATCATTTTTGTCAGTAGTGGCAGACATTGTCGTCGTCATCGTCTGCTCCACTTCTTTGGTTTCCATTACTTTGACATCAATTTTCTTATTTCGTTCGTCTTTTTCTAATTTAAATAATTGATTATTTATTTTCGTTTAACGAATAAATCAAAAGAAACGGAAAACAGAATAAAAACACTAAAAGCAAAAAAAATTGAAAACAAATTAATGGAATTTCCGAATGGATTAGTTTCACAATGAATCTGATATTCCCAAAGTCCTCTCTCTCTCTCCATCTCTCCCTCTCTCTCCAACTCCCACTCCCTCTCCCAAATCAATATCAGTATATTTGTTCCGATCTAATGCTTAAAACGACTCGATTTCAATGCTTTTTACAGAATAAGAGAGATTTTCTTCTTGATAAATTGAGTTTCAGCAAAATGTGTATGATCAAATTTCCAATTTTGTGTTGAGATTAAATTCTAGACTCATTCGAAAAGTCATTACGTTTGTCAAGTGTTTATTTGAACCTAAAAGCTACCTTGCTTATCACATTAATAGATGTTCTAGAAATATGACTGAAAACACGTTAAAAGAGGGAATAAATGATTTTAAGTTAAAAGAAAGGAAACTCTACTCCAGAATCGATTGTAATAGAGCTCAGGATTTGTCTGTACGTAAACTAGAGTTTGATTACATTTTTCTGTGTTTTTTGGCTTCAATTCTGTTTTGAACTTAAAATTCTTTCGACAAAAATTGAATTAAAGAGAAAAAACACGAAATTTTATTTATCCTTTTTTTCTTCTTTTTGAGAACAAAACAAATTCATAAATAATTTTCTTATGTTTTTTCTCTTTTGTTTCAAAAAAATTAATTTTCTTTTCATATGTTTCTAAAAACTAAGGGAACATTCATTTGGTACGTAACGCTTCTAATCCTTTTGGTAGTGCTTTAAATGAAATTCTTGTCGTCAGATGAAAGTCAATAAATCAGAGGAATATTAAAAACTTGTTTTGAGTGAAAACTGTTCGAGCATTGGATATACATTATATCGGAGCACATAATCAATCACTAAATTCACATGAGTTTCATCATTAAAGTTTTATTTCGTTGGCAAATATGACAGTAAAGTGTACTAGACATTAATATTAACTTTTAATTTGCAATTCTGTAACAAATTTTCGAAAAACATGTAATTCAAGAGATGTGTCGAATAAATTTGAGAAAAGTATTCCCAATTGTATTGACTCAACTCTCTATTATTCTAAATCTGTGTTCACTATTATTCATCTTCTATATTAACAATGACCAAGATCATATACATTTGGCAAAAATAGAAAACAAGAATAGCTATTATTTATTATGGTGTTGTTTTGCTGTAAAATATGCTAGAATAGGATTCACTTTAACAAATTGTGACCTAGATTATTCTACATTATTCATCACTTTTTTAATCAGCTCTTTATTAAAAGGAATGAAATCGTGGTTTCATTGCACACATCCTTTGTATCCAATATTTAAGACAAATAACATTTTATAACTATTTATTAAATATAATCCTCTTTTGCTTTTATTTTGCTTTTAGGGCTATGAATGAGAAGAAGTATTGGAAGAAAAGGAAAGATTAAAAGTATAACAGAATAAGTGAAGAGTGACTTAAGAATAGGAAGAGTAGCAAAAACTCAGTTCTATTCTGTGTAGGAGAAGAATGTAGTCCTAAGAATTTCGAGTAAATCCATAAAGTTTTTCTGCTTGTTAGTAAAGCTTAATGACTAATGATGTGCAAAACTGGCTAAAGCACTGGTAAAGTGTTCCACAGGGATGACCAGATTTGGCCGGAGTCTAGGGATGGTTTAGCTCTCATTGTTTTTTTCAAACAAACGTCAGATTAAGTAAAATAATTATTCGAAACTAATTCTGAATAATTCTGTTTCGCATATTCTCTAATGAATTCATAGTGAATATAGTGATTGTAGTTGTGAGCAAATTTACCATGTACTCTCTACCAAATGCTCTATCAACAAACGTTTTAGTCTTTTATATACATTAGAAAATAAAAAAGAATTGAATTTTGATTTATAAGACTATGAAAAGAGTGTATATGAAAAGAAGAAAATAAAGTTATTAAGTATATTATTAGCTAATAAATTACCTTGCTGATGCACAGCTGGCTGTTCTTCCCTGTAAATTGGATGTCGAGGAATGAGCGGAGCATCAGTTAAAGCACTTCTTCTTTCATTTTCCTGCGGCACTGATATCGAATTGGACAGTAGTGTTGTAGTAGAGCTAAGAGTAGTGGTGCTAACAGTGGATAAGGCTGTGAATAATGAAAGTGAAAGATGGGTTAAATCCCAACTCGAGTTTCCACTCCTATTATAATCAATAGTAGTTATAGTCTTCGACTTTGATTGCTATAAATCCGTCATTACTTGACTTTTGGAGTTATTTGAATGTAATTAATGGCCAAAAAGGGACTAATTATACAAAACAACAACAAATTGATCTAAATTTTAGACATTAATATCACCAATAAATTGGTGTTAATGAGAGTTAAAGTAGCCTTTCATAAATTTTATACTTTAATTATAACAGATATATTCTTGTACATTCATTAAAAATTTAGAAGCCCTGGGAATTCAATTTATGAGCTTACTCAGTTTTATTTTGCAACAAAACTTAGATTTAATTAGACGTAAACTTTTGACTCTAAACTACTTTTATTGATCCGAATGTAACCCAAATTTTCAAAGTTAGCAAAGAATGTTGTGATTAATGCATTTATTAATGACTTTTTCTTGATAAGAATCGCCAAGAACATTTATAATGGCTTTTGTGGCAAATCAATGCATGGTCATTATAATTTCTATCCGTGCAACTTTTATTATTTTGAGGTATTGCTCACACATTATATATTTTTATTTATCTATTGTTTGGACACAATTTATGGTAATCTTAAATTTGAAAGCACTTCCTCTGCCATCACTTAAGTCATTAGTAAACCATTATTTTTGTATATATATTGACTAAAATTATGGTTTTCCTAATGTAATGTAATGTATGTCTGATTATTCCATAGTTTCTATCGATGATTACATTCAATGAACAGTCATTAGGAAAGGCATGCCTTACATATTAGACAAATCATATAAGGAATATGACTTCGATATTATTATCTAAAACACTGACAATAATAATAATAACTACCGATCCGGGAATGACTGATATGACTGATAGGGATAATTATCTCATGTATTGTGTGATCACTACTATTAAAGCGTATCATAAATTGCTTAAAACATTGAAATTTTGTGAATTCATTTCAAAACATCGATTAATAAAAATATTTTCAAATGATATTTTAAATGGATGTTTCACGAGTCATCAAATTAACACTGGTGCTTTATATGCATTGTGAAAAGTCTTAAACTAGCTTATTTTAGTGTTTCAACTGAATAGGATCTGGTCATCATTGACCACAAATCATTGAGAGCTTGGATTCTGAGAACAGTTATATTACTAACGATCAGAATTATGATCAGAAGATAGATATTTAGTGTATTGAGAGGGGAAAGGAAGGGAAGGGGAAGGGAAGGGGAGGGGAAAATCAGTGATAATAGTATGAAGTAGTGGTGCAAAATATGGAAAATAAATTAGTTGATAACTGAAGCACTCATGCATTGGAAACTTTTTTAGGATTGAAAACAACACTGTTTTCTTATATCGACTAAATTAAAATAAAATCATTTTTCAGAGCACAGGCATAGGAATACCTACCGGAGTGCGCGTCTGTAGTATTAACTGCGAGTTTATACAACAGTTTATACAACATTTTCAGTTGGAAGTCATAGTCTCTGGAGATGTGAAAAGAGAGGCTCCGAATAAGTGGATAGTTATCTGTTTCTATCTTTTTGTATGTGTATTGAGAACGGGAGTAGTGGTGGTGGTGTTGGTGTGAGAATATGGTTGTGCTGTTCAGCACTACATTACTTACAGCCGATAAAACTTTTTTCCTAAACATTGTGTATTAGTTTGAGTGCTGAGTAAAACTATTTTTTGCTTCCATTCAGTAGATAATCAAGGGGTTAATCAGGAAATAGACATGATTAATCAAGCAACATTCAAGATAAGCTATATACTTTTCAAAAACTTCCCATGCTCAAATACATTTTCTCACTCAAAAAGACTTATAGTGTGGCGCTTTTTTCCTAACGAAAATTATTTATTTTGGATCTAGGTGATTCATCATTCTAGGAAAAGATAAGCTAAAAATTCTGTTTTGTTATAAGAGATCATTTGTTTCTAATCCTAGAGATTTTAAAGTTTGAAGTATCTAGTAAAGTTTCAAATTTAAAGAGTGATACTTTAAATCTGTATTCTCAAGAGGTAATAGTTTGAGTACCTTGCTAACATTAGCCGCGAGGCTTAGAGTGAAAAATAAAAATATTAAGATTCGTATAGATTAGGAAAAAAGTGTGAAAATCTGTGAAATGTGTGCACTCTTTTCCTCTCTTCCTTTCCCTCTCTTTTTCACTACATTAACGAAGTGATATGTAGTATATGTATTTGTTTTTCACCCACACACCCACCCACCCACCCGCCCACCCCCCCCGCTTTTTGCTTGCAACGGACAACAATACTTCCTTGCAGAGGAATGACAGATGAAAGGACAGGGAGGTTTGTGGCTCTCTGGAGACCATTCTTTTTATTAGTAACCGGAGGGGACAGGGAGGCCTTTTGCTAGGAACGGGAAACTAATTCTTTTAATATTAACGACTAATTTAGACTCTCTTTGCTAGTAATGGATGGTTAGGGAGGTTTGTGTCTCTCTAGAGACCATTCTCTTTATTAGAAATGGAGGGGATAGGGAGGTCTTTTGCTAGTAACGGGAAACTAATTCTTTGAATATTAATGGGTAACTTATTAACTTATGTTAGTAAAGGAAGGACAGGGAGGTTGATGGATCTCTAGAGACTATTCTCTTTATTAGTACATACTCATACATAATTATTACTCTAGATTTTGCCGTTAATGTAGTGGATATAGGCTTTGCCCTCAAACCTTGTTTCTCTACAAAACATACATTACATGAATAAATGCATAGAAAAGTAGATTTTTATGTTTGGCTCAAACTTTTGAGATATCAGTTTCTATGAAAAGAGAATTTTTATTTCTCTCCTGAATTTTGGGCCTCAAAAATGTCGATAAATATGTGCTAAAGGTTTGGCACAAATATTGTGTCGAAGCAAATATTTTCGACATATTTGTCACAATTGTGGGCATAAATATGACATTAAAACACATAATGGAAATGTATTCACAACTTTTCTTTCATTTCATGGATTTACTTATTTTTCATCGCTATTTGGTTATACAAATCAAAGGGACAGTTCTTTTATAACCTTTTATGTGGTTATTGTCATCAAAAGGGGTAATACAAAAGTTATGTGGAATATAGTGGCAAAAGAAAGACTTTTTTTCTACTCCTTTCAAATCCAATGATTGTTCAGACATTTTATTGAGAAAATCGAGTCCTTTATTGAATTGATATGAGATAAGCGCACAGAATGAGACCGAAAAATGGAAAGGACTCAATAGAATATATAAGAAGCAATTTTTCGTAATATTTCTGTTGCGGCTATAAATGACATCAAAACTACTGAAAGTGTCAAAAATATATAAATTTATTCAGTCCTCTGATAATAGAATTTACTCCAATCTAAGGCACTTTTTTTGGAAGGGAATACCAGAGTGGAGTCAATTGTATAGTGTTTGGCGCCTAATAATATCTATTTGTTATTTGAAAGTCTTCTAAACATATCGATATTTATTTGGGTTCAGTGGGTTTTCATTTCTGTCTTTCCCTTTTTCGGTGTTTTAGTATTCACTGAAAGGAACACTTTATTCTCCATAACATCAAACCTAAAGGAAAGCCCTTAAATACAGACCGATATGGGATTAGTCAAACTGTAGGGACAGGAGGAAAGAGAGGGCACAGGAATGAAGTAGAGCTGGCAATTGTCGTTATGTAATTTGGAATTCTCTTTGAGTCTACTTATGCTTATAAATTGGATGACCCGTCTCACAACCCCATTGATGTCCTAAATTAATGATGAGCTGACGTCTAAATCAATTATTCTCATTCCTCTATGAACTGACAGTTGAGGGCTCAGTAGGAAAGGGTTTGTTACAAGTGATTCAGCCTTTGGTTAATCACAAGCGATGTAATACAGAGGGGGAGAGGAAGGGAAGGCCTTCATTTGGCTCACATTAATAGAGAATAAAATATAAAAAGAAAGTATTTAATGGAATGAGAGAGAGAGGTATATCTTTTACACAAAAAGTTAATTATTTGTGAAAAATAGTACCAAATATTGAAAGAGTATTAAAATTGAGTGAAGTTTCAAATAATGAAAATTTTGTTTTTTCCGCCACTTTTGTCGTTAATCCACGGAATTATCAATCATTTATAGTGCGCTTTATTTATAACTCAGGACTAAGAGAAGGGTTTCTAATGGCGAAACCAAATTAGTTTCCAAGAGAGAGAAAGGGACAGAATAAGAGAGAATACAATTTTATTAAGTTATGTGCGAAAAGAGTCAAATAGAAATTTCAAATACTCTTTCAAAGAGAGAATCAGAGAGAAAGAGAGGCTGTGCTTTAAAGTTGAGTTTGTGTGGGTGAGGTCTGTGTTGGGCTCTGAATGAGTTATTAGAAGTTATTGTATGAATGTTTTATGTAATTTAGTTTAAAAACGAGCGATGATTTAGAATTAGAGATTAAAAAGAGGGAGACGTGAATAATGTCGTCTCTAATTGAGTTTGAAATTCATGTTTTTATATACTTTACATGAATGTGTGATCCAGGATCATTTTTCTTCATTTTACTTCAAAATAATTAATTGTTTTTTGTAAAAATTTAAAACTTAGTTTAAAAGAACTATGTGCTTGTTTGTGTTATGGGCCAATTTATACTAAGCTCTGCCTATAGTTTGGAGCCTTACTATGCCTTTCTATCTGTGGACAACTCCTGAGAGGTTTTTCAAAAATTTCATGAATTAAACAAAAGGTATAAAAATTTGAAATTAATTAAATATAAAATACTAATTGAGAAAAGTCTGAGTGCGAGCCGGAGATGAGCCAATGTTATGTGTGAAAGACAATTATAGCGAGGAGAGTTCAATCACGATCCTCTTTCTATACCTGAACACTGGGTTATCCCTTCGCACACAACGAGAGTTCAAATAAGTTGAAACCATTTTTTTGTTACAAAATTTAATTAATTCTTATAATTAGAAATTGGAGGCAATAGTCGACAGAAATTAAATAAAAAGATAAGAACTGAACTGATGTCAAGCAATGACTATCGCTGGTAGAGCTGAGTGCACAGTCTCTACGGTCTGACACAATAATCGGCAGTTAATTAAATGGTTTGAGAATAATTGAAATACGAAATAATAGCAATAATAGTAATAATGTTTGTCAAAAACCTGTGAATTTAATGGTCCTGATATCGATCCGAAGGTTTCCGGCGGGTAGTCTTCCGTGTCTTCGTTCCAAAGAGTTGATGAATGTTAAGCCAACTTCTTGTGCGGCAGTTATCAGAACAATGTTGAGAGCGATTCTGCATTTCACTACCACTCCTTTCATATCACTCTCACTGAACAGCTCAAAGTAAAATGTAAATTAATTGTTGTTCTAAAAGTAGGAATGGGCGGTATATCCATTAACATTTAACTGGTTCATCCATTCTCTCTCTCTCTCTCTCTCTCTCTCTCTCTCTCTCTCTCTCCCTCCCTCCCTCCCTCTCTCATGCATTGAAAGAATTCATTCAATTGTTAAGTTTAATGTTGTGCTGATAAAGAGGGTTATCAGAAGTTAGCCATTGCTTACCCAAAGTCCTCCACTTGTGTTAAGTTATAAATTCTGGCCAAAGGACTCTCCAAAAACATTTCGTCCATCTGTTCAATGGTTAGGAAAAAAGAGAACAATAAGAGAAAAGAAGAAAAGAAATAAAAATTTATTTTACAACGAATTAAATGAATGAATAATACATTGAATCAAATGTTTGGCTCTATTTGTGATACACTTTAAATGAATCAATAATTGTATAGCCGTTGAAATGCTGTTCAAATCCACGCAATTTCCTTATTTTCAGTATTGAATTTTTTTTGGCAAAAACTTGAGGCAATGCCTTAAAGGCCAGCCATACTCTTGTCGATTGTCTGTGCATTTCATTAACAAATAATTTATTTTCCTTTCTTTTGATTCGAGTTTTGCCATCGTTTGTAACTTATCTTCAAATTTCTCTCTTCTCTAAACTTTGCTTTTCTTCTCTTATAATAGAATTACCCGAATAAATAAATTAGTCGACAAAATAACGAATAAATTGATCTAGATAAATTATGCTAACATCTATTAATTATGTAAATTCCTTTTGTTTTTCTGTGATTGTCGTCACAATATTGACGAAAAATTAATCTTGTCAAAATGTTAAATTATGTAAATTCTGTTGAAATTTTAGTAAAAGTGATAAATCGATTTTTAACAAGAATTCTAACAATTCTGGTTCTGGTATTTGATTGGTTGAAACAAAGCAAACAAACAGATTATTAAGTGATTTGTTTCATACGTACTTAAAGAACGAAACAATTGGAAAGATATCTGTTTTTGAGTTTATTCTTTATTTTACTGATGAATAAATTCTGTGATTATTTCCAGTTTGAAAATAATGAGGGGATTATTATTACAAATTTTTGTTTAATCTGAATGATAGAGAGCCCAGAAGTTCATCAATGCGTAAATAAAACACTAAATTAAATCAATGATAATTGCGGTGAAAAGCTCTGAGCGTTTCGTTTAATTAAAATTTTTCATTCATTATATAAATCTATGGATTTTTGTTTGAATTTGCATACAATTATCGCCAGAAAACAAAGTTATTTCAACGATAAACAGTTTCAAAGAATAAGTTTTCGTTTGAAATCATTCGCTTTAGTTTTAATGCTATTCATTCATAAATTATAATCAGTTTTTCATTTTTGTTGTTATTCTTGTGTTGAAACAAAAAAAATGCAAAACTGAATAACAAATTGTGTGAAAAGAAATTGTATTGTAATTCATACCGATTTGATTACATCCGACGCAAGTGCTTCGAACTCAGCAGACAATCCGTCCTTTAAGACTGTGCTGTATTGTCGGTTTGTAACAGTGAACTCTCCCAGAATTATTTTACTACCTTTAAGGGTAATCATACAAACATTAGTAAAGAAAAGGTTCACTTTTTTCATGACTCGAAGAAATGTTTTCAGATTAAAATCTATTCATATTATAAGAATTCTTATTCTGAGTGCAATTCATAGAATTAAAATTAATATCAGAGTCGAACAATTTAGATATATTTCCAAGAATAACTACCAAGATAATACTTTTTGATATGATGTGCACATCTCTGATAGTATTGAAATCGGATTCAATTTATTTTCTAATCTTTGTCTTCTGTTGCCTTCGCTTTTGATAGATAAGGACCAGGAATTTAAATAAGTAAAAGCAGACAAAAAGTTTCAAAGAATATTGAATTTCTAACAAAACTATTCATATTTACATAAATAGAAGGAAGAGAAACACTAATAGAATATCACATTTAAATTCTGCACAGAATTAAGATTTTTAGGGCAAACAAAACCAAAATTTCTATTGAAATAACATCTCTTCTTATTCTCCTTTTGTTTTGAAAACTTTCAATAATTTTAAATGTTTTATATGTTTTTTATGCGTTTTATCTCTAAAAAGATTTTAGATCTGAATTCATGTAAAAAGAATACTTCACTTAATGTCATTAATAATATATTTAAGTTATGTCTTATTCTCTACTCTCATGCGATTCCTGAAAAAATCTATTTTAAAGGAATATATTTCTATGGTAATGGTCAGGATCCAGGCTATTAATCTTGCAAAATCGATAGACTGTGTTTGATGTATCAGTTTTTATATTCCAAATGATTTATTGATATTGAAATTCATTTTTTATTCATAAACAGAATCCCTTAGAATTCATATTAATTTAATTGAGTTCTGCCTTAAAAAAATACGTTTAAATATTGACAAGACTTGACTAAACTTTACTTTACTTAACTTTACTTAACTTTACTTAACTTAACATGATCATAGTTTTACATCAGGGATGGCGAAAGGGGGTATTCCGGAATACCTCCTGGAACCTAAAAATTTGAAAAATACTCCTCCCCCTAATGGAAAAATCAGAAAAAGGACCCCCCTCACGAAAAAAGGGAGCCGGCACTTCGCGTCGGTTCCTGATTTTCTATTTTTTTTTTGCCAAAACTTTTAAAATAACACATAAAAAGTCGATTTTTAGGTGTTTTCTCTTAGAAATCCATAGAATTTCATCATTCTTAAAGTATTCTATCAAATAATTAACAATTTTAGGAAAAACTTGTAACTTTTGACAAAAAATGCTTTTTCTTTAACTTACAAGCTTAAATTAAATTTGATTAGTCAAACATATTAATAAAACGATTTATATGTGAAAACTAGCAATTTTTGAGGTCTTACAAAAAATACCCCCCTAATACTCCTATCAATTTGTACCCAAATACCCTACCCTCGCACACCCCTGGAGTCAAGTTCTTTGGCCATCCCTATTTTACATATAAATATAAATGCAAGAGCTTATGACTTACCTCTTTCTAATCTCTCGTCTTTTTGCTGGTTATCTAAAAATTCCGAATCAATTATTGAGTATTTATTTGATTCGTCGGTCGATTCCGATTCGTTCCAGAGATTGAAATTCCTGTTCACTATTTTTTGAGAATCAAAAGAGAAAAAGAATTCAATCAAAAGAATGGGACAACAAATCACATAAAATAAAGAATTGCATTAAAAATTGAATCAAACATAAAGTTTAGTACAAATGAATAATACTTTTCAAGAGTCATATAAAATGTAAGAATAATTCTATAGAAAAAAGTTATGATATTATAATATAATTTTCAATTGGATTATCAATTTTATATGAGTATATGAGTATATATGCCTCACTCATTAAGTATGCCCTTTGAAAAGTTAGTTCCGTTTCTATAATTGATTTGTGAGAACATTTGATTTTCTTTATCTAAATGAGCATGCAATCTTTAATGCAAAGCTAATTACCAATGAAAAAATCCATTAATTTGAGATAAGTTTCAATTATATGTCTAATATGTGTAAATGCATATAATAAGTATGTAATGGCCGTACTTTTTGATTGGAGCAAAAACAGTTTTTGACAGATACACACGAATTAATTCTTATAATACCTAATAATATGTTCATTGAGTTGGAGTTGTCAGACAAGAGTGTGAACAGTGAGGACTGAATAAGGAGTGAATGAGTACTGACTAATGCAATTGTATTGTTCTTTTTATATGAGAACAATAAAGTTATGTGAAATATAACATAATATAAGCGCTTCAACGAAAAACTCTTCATTATTTTCAGTGGAGAAAAAGAGAATTCATATAAGAATAATAACTATACATATATTTTAGAAGAACTAAGAATTAAATGCATTATTGGATGCATTTGTCGGATGTCTTCCCATTAAAGCCATAGTTGTGTCTGTTTTTCAATTTTAAAATCCACTCATTTTTAGAGTCGAAAACATAACTCAACTTTAAATAAATGAAATACAAATATATTTTCTCCATTTGCTTCTAATAACACATTTATATTATCTAAAACATAGAGAGAAGGAGGAGAGAGAGAGAGAGAGAGAGAGAGAGAGAGAGAGAGAGAGAGAGAGAGAAATTGATTTGCGTTTCTATACTATAGTTTGAAAGTTATAAAGCTTTGTCCAAATGGGTTACCGAAGGATATAAGCTATGACTGAGCCTTTGGAACACCCTTTTGATGACGAACTTTAGAAAAGTTTTAATGATTTCCTTTTTGATTGTATTAAACATTTTATTCACATGACTTGAATATTATGCGAATATTAAAAGTGGGCAAATGTATAGGAACTAAAAGTTAACCCCTTGGCTAGACCTGACCTTAGCAGTTGATATACTCTCGTTTGAATCCAATTATTTCAAAGCCTTCAGTGTATTTGTGTTTTTTTCTCTGAAAACTTCATTTTTAACCCTTATGTGAATGTGTGTGCGTTTTGTCAATAGAAGCAAAATAATGATCACTAATGGAAATTCAAGTCAGACATTGAAAGAAGAGTAACAAAACTAAAATCCATTCCATTTTCTAAACACTATTTTTCGAGAATTTCAAAGTTTTCACAATTTTCTATCCATTTATTTACTTCTAATTTTCCAGAACTGGTATTCCATTCATTGCAATTGCTATTCATTTTCCCTAAATTTATAATTTTTTTTACTTTACTTTACTCTTTCCGTTTATTTAATTTTTCTAAAACTGAATTAAAAGCCATTTTTCGCATAACTCTGTCACGACTTTTGTATAAAAACAAAAAATCTTTTTAGAAAATAATTGGGATTTTATTTTTCGAAATTCAATTTTTTCTGGAGATTTGCTTAAAAATTTTGAATTTAAATTCATAGTATAAAAAGACCTGTCTTGAAATAAAGTATTCCTGAAATACCATGCAATACATCTATAGTTTTGTTATTCAACGAATTGAAATTTAGTTCAGAATGTATTCAAATAAAAGTCAACAAATAGTCAAACGATTCCCTCATTTGATATTCAAAAGAAAAACAAGTGATTAATAGTTAAAATTACAATAAACATAAAATGTTTGCCAGGTTACCAAGGTACTAATACCACTTGGATACTCCTTATAATACTAATGATTTTTCATGGAAAAAAATGTTGTAATAAATGTTGTAATAATGAGTTGTTCATTAGGTTGAGGAACATTTTTCATCTTCAATTCAGAACTTTATTTTATTTCTGACTCATAGAAAGGCATTAAAGAAATTCATTTGACTTTTTTTCTTAGAAATTTAATTAACTATTATTTGAAATAAGGAAAAACTGCTCTCAAACGCTAATGACTGTCGAAAAAATATTCATCGTTGAAAATATGCTCATCTCTTTTTTTTGCCTTGATTAAATTTTGATGCTCTCGAGAATACCCTTTACTCTCGAGTTAATACTGTGAACTACACTCTTAATAATTATTATTGAAATTATGATAGTCTCTATCAGTGACATAAAGTATAGTAAGTGTCTAACAATTTCTTGTCTAATGGTATACAAGTATGGCATAGACTACGGCATAGTTTTTTTTGTTCGTCGTTTTGTCTCAAATAATGATAGTTTTGATATGCCCTGAAAATTGGCCCCTCATTAAGATCGTCAAAATTGATTGCTCTCTAAGACATACAAAAGACAGTCTTCAATGATATCATATAAAGAGAAAGGACTGAATCAAATCTAATCTATTGAAATGAGATGTGCTCTGAACAGGTCTTCAGAGGCAAAGAATAACTATTGGAAGAATAGCTATTTTTAAGATAACAGGATTTCCTCGCTTCTTTTTTGTTGAATGTGGCAAATATTTATGCAATTCTATAATTTAAAGAATATTCGAGTGATTTATTTGAAGGAAAAATTGATTGTAAATGATTGACCTAGATAAATTTAAAGTAAATAAAGTTAATTGAATAAATTGTCATCCCTGGCCATCATGGCTGCCATCAGGAGAGTAACAAAAAACCCTAACGAGAAGGACATTAAAACGCATTGCATTCATTAGGAGAACCTTTTATATTGGGTTCAATTTAGCAGATGATGGTTATGACAGTCACTCAAAGCCATAATAGTTTTGTGTAGAACAAACTCAGTCATACGATATGTGAGCTAGAATTCAATATATACGAGCTTGTTCATTTACTTTAGCCAACTATTCACAGAATTCACAGATTTTATTATTCTGTGCAGAAGGAAACAAACTAAAACATATTAGAAAAAGCAGTGCATTGGCCTCTAATACCCAGTGAACGGCACAGAGTTTTAGTGCACGCGATGGTAGAACTCAATATTTTATGGTTATTCTATGCATAAGTCGCTAATGTTTATGCCATTAGTTATTCACAAATAAACACAACTATTAACACAACGATTATCTCAAACCAAAAGAAAAGTTATATAATATCTCAATCAATAAACAGTGGAAAAGTGGTAAAGAGAGCCAACTCAATGAGCATGATACAAATATAAACAAGAGTATATCAAATAAGCATTGCTTAAAGAGTAGTTACTAGTTGTTTAGTGTGTTTTTTCTTCTTTTATTGTGGTATTAACTTGATGTTAATGTATGTTTTATAGTGTCAACTTGGTTATTCTTTAATTTAATATATTCGAGGAATAGAGAATAGATGAGCGATGTTTGCAAAATGTGTTTTTATTTGGTTGAGAAAACACTGAAGAAAATACTTTTTACTTATTCTTTCTCAAAGTGTATATAAGGATATTCTCTATAGTAAAGGACATCATATTTTTCATATGTTTGTGAAAAATGTTTGGCTAAAAATACTGAATATTATCTTCTTTTGACAAAATTGTTTCAGTCAATAGACAAATATCTATATTTGAATTGAGATATGAAAAAGTTATATAATATTTATTTTTGTAGCCAAACATTTGTTCACTTTATTCTTGGCTTCAAATGAAAAGTGTCTTTTTTCATGTGCTCTAAATCCCAGTCCGAAACATTGAATTCCCACCGGTTATGACCAGTGTTTTAGACGATGGAGAGGGAGGGAGGGATGGAGGGAGAGAGAGAGAGAGAGAGAGAGAGAGAGAGAGAGAGAGAGAGAGAGAGAGAGAGGCCGGCAATCGTTAACTCGTTATTCATTGGCTTATTTCTTCTTATTCTCGAATAACTATAGAATACTGTATTTATAGCCTATCCTTACAATAGAGACCGCAATCAGAGGACTATAAGCAATGGCTTTGAGTGGAAAATAAATCGTCCGATTCGTCAAAATATTGAAGTGTTGGGCAAAAAAATTATTGTTTTTCTTTTGTTTTGTATTCTCTATGACAACCCATTTGATGACTAATCGATGTGTGTATACAATGTTTGACTACAAAACAAATTATATAATTTTAATGTAATAGTGATTAGAGCTTTCCTCGCATCAGTGGTCAGAATAGGGGGAACACCAGCTGTCATAAGGGATACTTTTTTTTATGCCTCTACTCTTTTGTTCAAGAATTTTTTACTTTATCTAGGTCAATAAAGAAGAGAATAGAATCAATTTAATAATTCTCGAATATATTCTTGGCTCATAGTTTTCATCGACAAATGGAGCGAATTTGAAACTTTTTTTTATCGATATTTTTTATGCTAGAAACTTTTTCCAAATACTTTGAAAGATGAAATTTCTATGACAAAGATTTGAGTGACATTTTGCAAGAATGAAAAAAATCAATGACACGAACCAATAGACTGAGAGAATTTTATGGCAAAATCTGAGCAAAACTTTTTCTCATGACTTCGATTTCAGTTCTTGTCTTCTATTATAAGCAATATTTTTCTCAGTCGTAACACAAGTAATACAATTGTGAGATAACCGGCCTTTGCTTTTATTTTGTCAATTTTTTCTGATTATAAAACTTCAATTTAATCTATTATACTGGAATGAAATCACCAAGACTATTCTTACTATTGAACAATTGAACAAATTTATTAAATTCCCAGATGTCTAGTGATGCCGCACAGAATTCAGAAGTTAATCAAGAATTTCAAACACATATAGTGTTTTCGGGTGACTCAAGTACTCTTGGTCATATCCTCTGAGAGATTTATCTGTATTTCTTGTGAGAAATCCATTTCTCTGTCTGTCTGTGTGTTTGTATGGAATAAAATTTTTCACTCATTTTATAGCACAGAATAGAAGAGAAGAGAAGTAAAAATTTCGTTTTACAATTTTTCTTTATTGAAACCAATGATCACATTCTCTCTCTCTCTCTCTCTCTCTCTCTCTCTCTCTCTCTCTCCCTCTCTCCCTCTCTCTCTCTTT
>JAQIXI010000868.1:0-17589 GCA_034700165.1 Galumnidae sp. Gr-Ori-00277 | reverse complement strand
ATGCATTGTTTGCGACAATTTTTAATTCTTAATATTTAGATATTTTTCCTCAATTCTAGTGCTTTGAAGTGACACTATTTATATGATTTTAAGTCAATAAATATAGAAATACCTCAGAATGAATGAGTGCGACGTCTTCTCTGTAGTTCCATTCAGGAAAGAGAGCGCAGAAAGAGTCGGGTTCGAGACCAGCACAGACTACGTGAGCATTTGGCGGTTCTTCATTATTTTTGGCTAAACAATTAAAGTAATATTTTTGTGAAATAATCTAAAAATTGAAGTTAAGTACCAAAACAATAAGAGAGTGCAAATTCAAGCGCACACTTTCGCTCTTCATTCCAACGTATATTAACGGAACCAATTGTTGTATTGACTTCCGATTCATTCGGATCCGTAGAAAATGCAAATTTAGATTCCCATAAAAATATTTGGTTTTCATTATCGAAAAGAAAAAAAGTTGGCTGTTGTGCGTCGTATATGTCTTCCTGAAGGAAAGGATACGGATTCAAATGATCACTACTTCTAAACGAACAAAATATCTCTTTTGGTTTAAATTCTCCGGAAGAGGAACTTAAATGAAATAGTCGTGGAGTGAATGAAAACGAATCGCAATTTTCAAGTAAACAATAATAAAGATTTCGATAATCTTTTCTCTCATCGGATGAGAATATTTGCCAAAAATCATTACTTTCGTGACTCTCTTCTAACTCTTTTACTGAATAATTAATATCAGATTTGAGTCCGATTTCAGATGACTTGTTTTTAATGAGATTTTCGACGGCACTTCTCATCACTTTTCGCGTTTCCTCCAAACATTTGGATCCGTTCCATAAATAAATTATATCAGACATAGGATTCACAAAAGCAAATGACGTCCGACTCCGAAGACTTTGAACTTGGCACTCCACTTCTATAAGTGAGGCCTCATTTGTCAGAAGTCCTCTGATATAAAACATTTTCCAATCATTTACTGACAAATTTTGTCCTCTTTTTCCGCGTAAAGTAATGAAACTTCCTTTGAATAAATTGAGAAAACAGGGCTCTTCTCTACGTTCAGAGACGCGAACCTAAAATGGAATCAATATTTTATTCATCGATAAGTTTTTGGCAATAATTGAAAGTTAAGAGAAAAGAATTCCATTTCTTGCCTTAAATTCTTAAAATTGTGGCAAAAGTTATAGAAAAGAGATTTCCATACAATTAGAAGACATTAAATTTCAATTAAATATAAGATACCAAACCTGTTGTGCCTTTTCTTTGTCCAATTCTACTGTCATTAGAGCTAAGGCTCCCTTTTCTGTGTTAGAAGTGTTCCTTCCGTTCCAAAAGAAATAACAGGTTCTGTCTCTACCTATCATCGAATGACGCGAAGTATTCCCTGTTTTTAATTGTCGACCGACTCGAGAGAGTCTGTAATGCCAGCGAACAACATATGTTTCACCCGAATAAAAGCAAAATTTATTCAGATCATCTAGCTCATGTTTTTCATATTCAGAGATATTCCAACACTTAACTTCTAATGAAGTAATACTTATGTGACGCCCTTCCAGTTCGTCGTCCCAACGAACTCCACGACCCAAATGTGAAGTCTCTAATATCATATCGGGTTCGGGAGCTTTAGTTTCAACCAATGATTTAAAATCAATATTAGAATCTAAAGAAATGGGTCGACGACTTTGATTCTCATTAGGGGTTGATTTCACAAAACTAGTGTTTGTGTTCCAACTGAAAAACTTATCCTTAAATAGAATGGTTTCCATATTTTGACAAACTTTCATAAAATAAGCCCAATTCGGTCTTTCATTTGTAGTTTTTGGGGCCATTTCTCCGAAAGGATTGATATCACAATCACTATAATCATAGCCTTTATTCCAGAGTTCTTTAGCCGAATCGAGTGCACACTTCCGTTTCACATTGGAAGCCCTATTTCCGATCCAAACATACATTTCAGAGCCGAAGTCAAAAATAAAGGCCTCATCGGATGTCAACATTTCATATTTAGGAATTTGACCCCAAAAACTCTTATAGGGAACTAATTGTTCGTCGTTTACGTGATATATCATATTTGTGCCGATAATCACTTCTTCATAAATCTCGTCCTCATTAGAAGGTTTCGGAGGATTAATAGTATTATCAAAACTGGAATTCAATTCTTTTAAAAAGAGTTCGTTACTCTTTTTATCAATTTTTTGTGGATTTTGCCAATCGATTAAAGTTATATTATTTGAAGACCGAAAACATAAGTCTTTTTTCTCTTGAATTTGATTCGCAATTTCCAAAGCTTTGGTTCTTTCAATTACATTAGAGTATTGTCCGATCCATACAAAAAGGCTTTCTTTGGTGACAAATATATAACTGTCTCCACTATTTATAGAATCAAATTTTGGTTCAACGAGTCTGGTTTGGGTTCTTCTTCGGCCTTTGATTTGAAGAAGCATTTTATTTTGAACAGAATTAGGCATATCATAGCACTTCCAGGAATCTCTTGTTCCAACTGAAGACCTTCTCAATTTTCCCGCCACAGCTTTAATGTCCTCTCGAGAGGCCAAACCTGCCAGTGCTGAGGCCGCAAAACTTGAAGACTTAACTAAATCTTTGGACTTTTTCGGTTGAGTTTCTTCTGAATTATTTTCAGTATAAGATTCAACTGTAAAGTCAGTTCTGGCGGCGAGTCTTCGAATAGGATTGGATGCGGTTCTTCTACTATTAGTTTTGGTGGACTTCTTTTGAATTAATCTAAATTTTGAAGAGTCACTCATTTGAAAAAAAGGCATCAATACTTACAAGGATGAAATCCGAGTATCAAATCCCTCAAAAACGTCATCATTTAATTTTTCGTTATTATTATGAGATTTTTGTAAATCTCTTATAAAAAATGAGTTAAAGTTCTCGTCATCTAATTTTGGAATCGAAACTACTTTTTTAGGACTTGAATTCAAAGAGTTTTGGTCCACACTCTCAGAGATTTCCAATTTTGGGATTACTTTTTGTTCACTTTTGATAGAATTCAAAAGTTTTGCCGTTTTTTCACTTCGAAAAGGTGTCGCTTTTGGTGTCTTTTTCTGAAGGTCTGGGGTTTTGAGGACAGGAGTTTCTGTTTCATTCATTTTGGACTCAACTGTAAATTGTTTGACATCTTTCTCTTCGACTCTATTTTTCCACAAAAGACTGGAGTCCTCTAAACGAGAAACTCTATCGGCAATACTCGTCGCTCTGTTTCTATTATTATTATTTGTTTTGACCCTTAGCTCTACATCATTACTGACATCCTTTTCTGGTACTCTTTTTTTCCAACCTTCTTCGCCGTCTTGTTTAAGAGCAGCCAATCGATCGGAAATACTTTTATGGGTTCCTTCAGTTTCATTTGAACTTTCGATATCGATATCAATTGATTTCGTTGAACTCATTATTATACAACTCGAAGGTCTCTTCTGATCCAACTTTTTATTAGTAAATGAAAGCCTTTAAAAACATAAAATTTTGAAAATTTTTATTATATTTTCTAAAAATTAGAAACTTTAAGCCTTAGCCCAAAGAGAGATACCATTGAGTGAGTGAGAAGTTATCATCAAATTTGACAGAAAATTTTAAAAATAAGTTTTGGCAGTCATTCAGAACACTAACTATTTATAGAATTAACAAAATGTGTGCAAAAATTGGAAGAGTTTTACAGTAAAAGTATGAAATGCATTAAAAACAGTGGTTTAGAAGAAAATTTTCAATTCTTATAACTAAACTGTTTTGAAGAACAGATAGAAAATTACAAAAAGTGTTTAAAATTAAAATATTCTTAATATTCTTAAGAATTTCAAATATCATAAAATTGATTAAAAATAATCGATATTTTATAAAATATTTTTAGCAGAAATAGTATAGAAAAGTGAAATCATTTGTCATACAAATAGTGTTAGAATTTTACATAAAATTCAAAGTTAGAGAAAATACGATTATTTTGAAACCAAAACAATATTTCGCGGAAAAGTTAATAATAGTGAAGACCATATCTTCAAATTGAGATTACCTTGCTGGTCTTTGATGATCATTATTTTCATCATTTAAATTCATAGCACAAGTATTAGGCGAAGAAACAGAATATATATTTCTATTGTAGTGATTATTTGCCGAATTGTTATTCATTTGATCCGAATTATTGTTTTGACTCGAATCTGATTTCATTTCCATTTCTTCATCACTCGATGAAGAGGTGGTATCTGAAGGGTTGATCTCTTCATTTGATCCAATGCTCTCATTCTTTATAATGGATTTTATTTTTGAGCCCATATTTTCGGCGTTTTGGTCGGACTTTTTAAGAGCACTTTTGACTGGTTTTGAGTCATTTTTTGAGGATTTGGGCCCCGTTTTCAAAATACTCTTAACTTCAATGGAAGAGATTTTTTCATCCGAACCAATCTTTAGTATACTTTTAGTTGAATTATTGAGTTGACTCGGACTGGCCTTCGATGAGTTCAGACCATTTGTCACATTCTTGAGAGTCAGGTTTCTCTCAATATTCTCTTCAATACTTAAATTCTTCTTTAGTATAGGTTTCGGCAAATTCTGGTCATCTTTTAATTGAATACACTTTTCGTCAAAACTCTTGTGTTTGAGTATTGAAGGGATTTGTGAAGACTTACAACTCGAAGAAGGCGTCGAAGAAATATCGATATCGCGAACAGTAGTTGTCGTCAATAAAAGAGAAGGATTTCTTTGATCCGTTTCTGAGCCCAAAGAATGTCGTTTAAGAATCGCTTGTTTTGAAAATAAGTCAAAACTATCCCTTTTTTTGAGAATTGAGGGCAAAGTCTTGATTTCGATTTCGTCTAAACTCTTTCGCTTCAAAATTGGTTTCACTTCAATGGTTTGATCCACAATTAGTCCGTTGTCCGCACTTTCCAACGACTCGTTTAGGTTTTGGTAACTCTTAGAGCACTTGTCTTTAGGCGTCGCTTCAATTGTTTGAATTTCAGCGACAGTAATATCATTGGTTTGGGCACAAGTGGTGGCGCACGGCTTCAGATTAGCGGTCGGTTCACATCTCGTGTTATCACTTTTGTTGTTGTTTTCAGAGATATCGATGTCGTCACTCTTTCCTATTATTTCCGGTTTCTTAGCGAAAGACATTTCACTGAATGTTGAGGTAAAACATCCTTTTATGGAATCACTTCATTGGCAGCACTTCATTACCAAAAAAGATTCGTTTCCGACATTTCATTACTTCTCAATAAAATTTGTTTACAAATCAATTGCAAACAAAATACTATTCACTCGCTTTCAGAACAAACGTTACGCAAAACACTGTCATTGAATGTAATTCCCTTCCAAACTCTCTCTCTCTCTCCCTCTCCCTCTCCCTCTCCCTCTCCCTCTCCCTCTCCCTCTCCCTCTCTCTCTCCCTCGCCCTCCCTCTCACTCTCTCTCTCTCTCTCTCTCTGCCTCTCTCTCTCACTCCCTCTCTCTCTCTCCTCTTTGTGGGAACCAATCATTTATCAGTTATTTGTATGTTTTGAACGTCTGTTGAATCAGATTTCAATGACTTTGAAGTCAAGTTTAGTCTCAAATGAATTCATTTTACGTTTTAATTAAAAAACAAATATTTAGTTAATATAACATAAAATAACAAAACATAACATAACCTCCAAATAATCTTAACTTTTATTTTATTTTATTTTATTTTAAATTTTATTTTTTCGCAAATATTTCCTAAAATAAACTTTTGTTTAACTAATAAGTTATGTAACGAATGGAAAGAATGTCAGAAAAGACAACAAATAAATCAGAAGAAAATCGAAGAAAAAGTGTTTTTATCGTTAAATCAGAAGATCATAACAAAAACAAATACAACTATTTTAAGATAAATCCTAAACCAAATGATGTAAGAAGTGATGCAATCACTGAATTGGAACTGATTTATGACAAATTAAACGAAGAACTGTTGGACAGCGAACTACTCGATAGGGCCGAACGAAGAGATCTTCCTTTTAGTCATCAGTTGTTTTGGTCTAAAGATTGCAATAATAATAAAATCTCTGAAGACTTAAATGATCTGAAAATAAAAAATACAACGAATGGTATAAATGGTATGAATGGTAGCTCTCAATCACTATTTAAAAGACGATCGATGGCCACTTTGGCCGCTTTGGAGGCCTTACCCGACGACAACTTTTCTGAAATGATATGTCGGTCGCGAACCCCTCCATATCGTCGTTCAGTAGTTCCCGATATAGTGAGGGATGACTTCGCGATCAGAAAATTTAACAAAAGTTTAAGTCATTCGCACTTATCTTCAAATCAAGAGATCTGTGGATTCAATTCAATTAAACGAATTAATGCCAACAAAAACTATTCTTTGAGTTATTTGGATAAAACTTCTTCGAGTGAAGACATTTATTATGATATAAATAACAGCATTTATACCAATAATTCTGATCTGAAATATTTGTCGAAAGCAAACATAAAAGTCGACGACTTATCCAATCGTAAAATGAGACAGTCGTCAGCCAATAATGTGATGCCACCCCACCCGCCATTTGGTATTCCTAACACTATTGTCTCACATTCTTCAGCCAACGATTATATTAGGGCTCAATTGAATCCTAAAGAGTCAAATAAAGTTCGCTTCCGATGCAAGTCTTCAGTTCCGCATCTGATTCACGACGATATGGCCTTCAGAAGCCTTCGAAAAGACCACAAAAGTCTAAAGTGTTTGAGTACAACCACATTAAATAACTCTTTGCCAAACATATCAACGCACAGAATATCTTCAAAATATATTCACTAATTATGACTTAAATCAAGCGATTCCTAACGACTGAAATATTGCACTCTTTTTAATCTCAAACTTATAATCGAATGAATTTTAGAAAAATTTATTCAATTCAGTAGTTTTTTACAAATTTTTTTTTGTTGACTTATATATTATTTGTTGAAATTATATTTATATAAATAAAAGTTTCTTAAAGAATGTCTAAAGAAATGGGGTTTTGAATCACTTAATAAGTACAGTAAGTATTGTTTGTTTGTCTCAAATGAGCAGAAAAACACAAACACACATACATTCAAATATATTTAAGACTAATGAAGTTGAATTGATAGACCCAGACACTTATTAATTGTACTAGATTACATTTTGGACGATGTGAGTACACAATTTGTAGAACAACAAGAGTTAGAGACGATCTGATAAAAATTGCATTAAATGTTATGTAATCTTTATATAAGTTTATAATTATTCAGTGATTTCAGTGAATATGAATGTTAAACAGCAATAGTTTCTAATAACAATTTTTAACTAGTTCAATTTACATAACAAAACTTATGCCAACACTATATTTATATTATTTAATGTTTTGAAATTGCATTCAATTCGTATTAAAGTTATTTAAACGATAAAAATCCAGAAAATTCTCTCAAAAAGATTGAAAACCAATGATTTCAAGTTTTTAAACTTTAAATTTTAAAGTTTAAAATTTAATTACATGTATGAAATATATGATCTTGGTTAAAGTTCTACTCAAATAGTTTAATAATCAATGTTTTGCCATAATTCAGATATTAAATACTATTAAACAATCAGTGAATTAAATTTAGTTAAACTTTTCTTCTAATAACAAATTTTATTATATTTTTATAATACAAACAAATATTTCAAAGAATTTATTAATAAAATGACGTTTTATTTGAATCATTTATTTCTCAGTTTTTCACAAAAAGAGCGCAAAAAATATCCAAAATTTTAATTCTGTTTTTATTTATAAATAAAATAATATTTCATAAAATCTATTGATTTTCATTCACTGATTATTTTTGCTTATAATTGATTCAAAAGTTATTTAATTAATAAATAAATTTCCGTAAGAAAATCGGGAAAAATGGGCGAAACATTGACTGAAAGCGACAAAAAAAGTAGTGACCGTCGGATCAGTCAAATGGACTCTAAAACAGCGAAAAGTGTGAGTTCGGGTCAAGTGATCACAAGTTTGACAAATGTTGTGAAAGAACTGTTAGAAAACGCAATCGACGCCAAATCAACGGTTATTACGATTAGACTCAAAGAAATGGGAAAAGAATTGATAGAAGTGGTCGACAATGGGTTCGGTATCGCTAAAGAAGACTTGAATTGTTTGGCCAAAAGGAACTATACCTCAAAATTAAGTGAATTCGAGTTCTTGTCTTCAATTGATTCGTTTGGATTTCGTGGCGAAGCTCTCAATTCTTTGTGTATTTGCGCTGAAGTTTCGGTTCAAACGAGACATTTAAGTGATTCCGTCGGAACTCATTTAAAGTTTGATTTCGACGCAAATATCAAAAGTTCAGAAGCGATGGCCCGAACCGTCGGCACAACTGTTTCGGTACAGAATTTGTTTCACAACATTCCGGTCCGAAGAAAAGAGTTTATATCAAATCTTAAGCGAGAATTTGATAAAATGCTTCGTTTGGTTTACAGCTATTGTATCGGTTGTTGTGGTCTTCGAATAACTCTAACCAATCAAATGACAAATAAACCGAAACAAACCATTATTTCGAGTCCCGGACTTTCCCTCAGAAATAATATCATTGAAGTGTTTGATACCAAACAAAACGATTCTTTGGTTGAATTCAAACAAAGTTCTCAATCTATTGAAGGTTTGGAACCAAATATAGAAATCTCTGGTTTTATATCGAAATGTGATTTTGGTTGCGGTCGGAGTGCGACCGACAGACAATTCTTTTATGTAAACCAAAGACCCTCTGATTTAAAAAGCATTTCTAAGTTTATAAATGATATCTACAGAACTTTTAATCGAAATCAATATCCCTTTGTTTTACTTCATATAAAAATTGATAAGAAATGTGTCGACTTTAACCTCTCGCCCGACAAAAGACAAATTCTTATCACATATGAGGAGAAGATTTTTGGGATAATAAAAGAAACCCTGAATAAACTTTACAATAGAGAGAACTGTCCCTTAAATTCTATGACTAATTATACAACAAAAGAGATTCGTTTTTCACAAAATAAAAGAAAAAACGAGGAAATGGTTGACGAAGAAGTGCTATCTTTGATGACTTCTCCTTTTAAGAGTCGATGTCGTTCTCCCTGTGATTCGCCGTTTAAAGATATAAGTCGAGACACAATTTTAACGCCGTCTCCCATTCCTGAAGAGAGGAGTTGCGAGAGATTTGAACCGAAGACAAATACTTCTTTTACTTCAGCATTAAATGTAATGAATGACAAAATAATAAAAGGAATTCAAAAGGATTTTGATTCCATTCATCAGAAGGAAAGTAAATCCATTTCACAAAACGATTTAAATCCAAAGACGTTTCCTCAAAATACAACAGTTCGGGACATCCCATTCAACGCATCCGAAGAAACTATTTTTAGAATAAGAGAATTTCAAAATAACGATAACTCTAAGACTAACTCAACTGAATGTCTGACAGAACTTACTATTGTTTATGATTCCGATGAAGAGAACGACCAAAAATGTGAGACTAACCACAAAAACAGTTATAAAAATTTAAAACAAAATTCAAACGAAAATAATTTAATGAATAATAAAGACTTGAATATCGAAATTAATTTAAATAATAACAATAATAATGATAACGAAAGCGATGATATAATAATCGATTTTAGTTGCGATCAAATCAATCAAATGATGATTAAGTCATTTGAGAAAAGAAAGTCAGACAATGGAAGTAAATTTAGTGCCAGAATTAGTGCCTCTCAAAATGTTTGGGCCGAACAAGAGTTAAGTCACGAACTAAATAAGAATAGTTTCCAACAAATGGAAATCATCGGTCAATTTAATAAAGGTTTCATAATTACTCGTTTGGGATCAGATCTGTTTATTGTGGACCAACACGCCTCTGATGAACGATTCAATTTTGAACGACTTTTAGAAACCACTCCCATTGAAACACAGAATTTAGTGGTTCCGATGCCTTTGGAATTGAGTGCAGTTAATGAGAACTTAGTTATGGATCACTTGAATGACTTTAAAAAACTTGGATTTGGAGTTGTTGTCAATGAAAAGGCAGTGCCCGGACATCAAATCCATTTGTCGAGTATTCCAATCAGTAAAGAGTGGACGGCAGCCAAATTGGACATCGAAGAAATAGTCGGAAAACTAATCGATACTCCGATTGAATTATTGAAGAACTATAAGTTGGAATCATTTAAGAGAGTAATCGCTTCCCGCGCCTGTCGTTACAGTGTTATGATCGGGACATCACTTTTAAACTCTCAAATGAAGACAATTGTCTCTCATATGAGTGATTTGAAGAATCCCTGGCACTGCGCTCACAATAGACCAACGATTAGGCATTTGATTAATTTGAGCGAAATCTCCGATTTATCGTCGCTTTATTGAGATTTGTATCAAAAATTTAATTTTTTTTTTGTAAAAAATTGTTATTATTTACAGCCTTTACTTATAAATAAAGAAATAGATTTAATTCAGTTTTGAGATTCATTTTTGTGTTAAAAAGTTTCAACGAATAAGAAATAGTGATAACAAAAGAGTCAAAAATATTGTGACAAATCCGGGATTTAAGTGATTGGAAGCTAACTGTAAATGAAATTTGGAATTAATATAAGATTAAAAAGTGTTGTTCCATACAGTGATAAAAAAGTTGCAGCGGTCGCCGTTACAACACTCGACACACTCCCAGTCGTTGTACCAAATTCTGTCACATCTTTTGCTTACATTACGAATCGATTCCTCACAAAATCTCTGATTTTTTAAATCAATGGATTAATAAGAAAACTGAAACCAATATTCCCTATTGTGGCCTATTATGGCCTATTATGACCTATTATGACCTAGGTGCTACAATGGTGCTACAATCAATTTTCTCGGACTTAAAATAATGTCTTCATTATATAAAGAATGTCATTGAATATACAATTAATGTCCATTTAGTGAACATTTAATGTCATATAGTCTTTGAAGAGTCAATAGTTTAGGCGGTCTTCACAACAATAGAGTCATACAATAATCCAAATGCATATCAAAACTTCACTTCAAATAAATTATTTAATGTTTTTAAATGTGAATTAAGTGGACATTCATTGTATTGTCGATGACATTCATTGTGAGGACATTTACTTGAGGTCAGAGGAAATTCATTGTAAGATCGATGGCATTCATTTCCGTTTTAATGTAAGTAATGATTGAATCAATACCTTCGAAGCACATCGTTTTGAAATGTAAAACTGTTTCTCTCCAGTGGGGGCCCAATAGGGGGTGCCTTTAATATTCAATATTTAATTACTATTAACTGTCATATAATGAAACTTTTGATAACATACTTCCCCAGCGAACCTCCGATAGACATCTGTCGTCAGTCAGATCACAGCTTCTGACCGTTTCTACACATTTGTCTTTATTATTCTCTTGATTTTTGCAGACATAACACTCCAGACTTACCACTAATCATAAGACATATCGTTAGTAAAGAATGTGAGGCATTAAAGACATTAAAGGCATTAAAGGCATACCATCGCCACAAAAAAGAGAAGTAATGATCAAAACTTTTAAAACTAAACAAAAATTCAATTGAAATCTCATTTTTGATCCAAAGATTCCGCCATTTCTTCAAAAAATTACTAAATTTTAGAAAAATCGTAAAATTTTACGATTTCTAAATGAAAACATTGAAGAGATAGCAGTTGGGCCACACCTGTCGAAGACATTCCCCTCAAACAACTGAGTGGACACACCTGTCGACGCAAAACAGGTATTCATTTATTCATTTATTGACAATTCATAGTTTGGGCGCATATTTTGAGTTTAGAAAATCAAAAACTAATTCAATGGAAATAACTTTTAAACAGAATTTAAATTCAATTAAACGAAACCCTAAACTGTTTTTGACTAAAGATTTCTTTACTTTACTTTTTATTAAAAAGTTTTCCGGACTCTTAAAAAATTGCTAAAATCAGTGTTAAGAGTCAGCGCACAAATAGTTTAGGAATGCCTCAACTCTTTATTCAATTTTTAAAAATATGATTATTTCTTGTGGTTAAGTGTCCACTGAATTAAATCCGACCAAAAAGTCGATAAAATTAAATGTATTTGAATTACAAAAGTATTGAAATCTATGAGAGAAATATTGATTAAAAATATGAACAAAAATCTCTTATAGTTTGTACTCGAGTTAATTGACAGATGTCGCTCTGCAACAGTTAAGACTCCGCCCACTGTCTGTCGTCTGCAAATCAAAGCAAAAAGAATTTCGAATTTCTTTCATTCTTTAATTCGAATTTATTTTTGCAAAAAGTATTAAATTTGAAATACATTTGAAAAGTGATAACAAATATTAGTTTATGTCTTAAATAAGAGTAAATTTAAAGTGAATTTAATGCCGTTTTTGTGGTTTAGGACTAATCCTCTGAATACTGAGAGTCCACAGAAAGATGTGGTTCCGCGAAAAGTTGTGGCCAATCATACAATCCGTGACCATATCTCGAAGAAGAGTCACCCAAACAGTGGTTACGCTTCAAATGTGATTCGGACCACAAAATACACTTTATTGACATTTTTGCCAAAGAATTTGTTCGAACAGTTCCATCGGTTCGCAAACCTTTACTTTCTTTTCATTCAAATACTGAATTGGATTCCGGGTATGTCTTAAGTCTATCCATACTTTTCTGACACTTTGTTTGAAGGAATCACTGCTTTTGCAAAAGAAGTCCAATTAATGCCTTTGATTTTCGTGTTGAGCGTCACTGCAATCAAAGATATATACGAAGACCGACGACGATATCGTTCTGACAATAAAGTGAATAACACTTTTTGTCGCTCTTATGACAGGTCTGTGTCTGTGTCTGTGTCTGAGTCCTGACCACAGCTTTACTTTTCATTTAAATAATAATAATTGTATTGAAATCAATAGAAAAGTGAATCGATTCGTGAAAACAAAATGGGCCGACATTTGTGTCGGAGATATAATTCATTTGTCGTGTGAGTCAACCACTGAAACACTTTTGAACAAAACTCTATTAACTATTGAACAATAGGTGATGAGACGGTTCCCGCAGACATTCTTATTCTGCGAACAAAAGATGAGTCGGGTATTTGCTATGTGGAGACTTCCAATTTGGACGGAGAGAATAATCTCAAACAAAGACAAGTTCTTAAGGGTTACGCAAAGCGCTGGAAGACATTTAAACCGTCAGATTTCACGGCCACTATAGAGTGCGATCCCCCCAACTCTCAAATTTATAGATTCAATGGTTTTATAACTGAGAGTAACGGCGAAAAGATTGCTATCAATAAAGAAAACCTTTTACTTCGCGATTGCGTTCTAAAGAACACAGACTTTACGGACGGAATTGTTGTATACGCCGGACACGAGACCAAAGCAATGCTGAATAATGGCGGCCCCCGTTCTAAACGATCCAAATTAGAGCGAATCCTCAATAGAGATATCATTTGGTGTGTCGTTATTCTGCTCCTAATGTGCATCAGTGGATCCATTGGTATTTAAGACACTTTTATACAATAAATAAACTTTTAGTCATTCAAAGGCTATGGCTTTTGGTTATCGTCTTTTGATAATCCGGAAGAAGTGATTTATTTGGTGGACAGCGTCACGAGTCCTGCATTCAATGCTTTTCTTATATTCTGGACATTCATTATCTTATATCAAGTGATAATACCTTTGTCTCTATATGTGACCATCGAATTGATAAAATTGGCTCAAATATATCACATTCACGAAGACCCCCGTCTTTTTGATAAAACCAATGACAAGAAAGTCTTCTGTCGGGCGTTGAATATAACCGAAGATTTGGGTCAAATTGAATATATATTTTCTGACAAAACGGGAACTCTAACCGAAAACCGTATGATATTCCGTCGCTGTTCTATTGGAGGCATTGATTACTTTCACCAAAAGCCTAAAAAGGATAATACATCGAACTCTACTTCTGAGTCCGAAGAGTCTCTAGAGTTTGAACTGAATCCTCATCTCTCAGAAGAATTGTCTTTAATGGGAAGACAGCCGTCCGTTGAATCGCTTACATCGGAATATCGTCTGTCGACACAAAACCAAAGAATTTTAGACTTTTTTATTTTGTTATCCGTTTGTAACTCTGCAGTGGCATCAAAACACCCGCACAGGGATCAGTTGATGTCATCCAGTGGTCAATATCTTAATCAACACACAGAAAACGAAGAGAACAACTCAGCCATTCGTTCACAGAATAGACGCTCTCCGTCTCCAATGCCTTTGAGACCAATTTATGAATCGGAGAGTCCGGACGAAGTGGCGTTAGTTAAGGCCGCCTATCGTTATAACGTTAAGCTATTGAGAAGGAATGCCGAAAAAGTAGTCGTTTCACTCCCTTCAGAAGGAAATATGGAATTCAAAGTACTTAATATTTTACCCTTTGATTCGACGCGAAAGAAGATGTCTATAATCCTAAGACATCCGAAAACAAATGAAATAATACTGTTCTGTAAGGGATCCGATTCCGCTATTTTTGAGAGTTTAGCCAAAACTAAAGACTCAGAGATAAATGAAATAATAGATATAACACAAAAACAGTTGAATAGTTATAGCCGTAAAGGTTTGAGAACTCTTTGTATGTCTAAACGAATCTTAACTGAAAACGAATACAAGACTTGGAATGAGTCGCATAAAAAGGCTGAGCAGTCGATAGGAGATAATGAAAAACTTATTATGGAATCCCATAATAGGATTGAAATAAATCTGGAATTAATGGGCGCCACAGGAATTGAGGACAGCCTCCAGGAAAGAGTACCGGAAGTGATCGCAAACTTACGAATGGCTGGCATTACAGTATGGGTTCTGACCGGAGACAAACTGGAAACCGCTGTTAACATCGCCTTTTCCTGTCGTCTCTTCACTAAAAAAATGGAAATAATTTATTTGAAAATTGAATCAAAAGTTCAAATATTTTTTAGTAATTAATTCTTTATTTTAATTCTTATATTTTATTTAAGGAACAAACGATTCCTGTCCTCAAAAGTCATTTGAATAAACTCTACTCTCAGGGAGTAATGAAAGTGAGTCCATCGAAGTGTACGAAATGGCATTTTTTGTTGAGAATATTTCTCTTCGGATCTAAATTTAATGTGGATTTGCCTGAAATCGATACTTCCATTCGCAGCAAAAGAGGAATAGTTATCGATGGAAACACTCTTTCCTTTGTGTTGAGACCCGAAGCCGTTGAAGTGTTTTTAGAATTGGCTCAATATTGCAGTTCTATTCTGTGCTGTAGGGCTACACCACTCCAAAAGGCATCTGTTGTTAGTTGTGTTAAAGAAAATTTGAATGTCATGACATTAGCCGTCGGCGACGGCGCGAACGACGTCTCTATGATTCAAACGGCGGACGTCGGCATCGGTTTGTTGTTTGTCTCCTTTTTTTATTATTATTTTTCTGAATTATAGGTATTTCTGGACAGGAGGGCACTCAAGCAGTGATGGCCAGTGATTTCGCAATTCCCCGATTTCTACATTTGGAACGACTACTTCTAGTTCACGGCCACAGAAGTTACTTCCGTTTGGCGCGAACTGTACTTTACTTCTTCTATAAGAATGCGGTAATAATTAGTATAAAGTTTTTGACATTAATTTTGTGTTCATTTAATCTTAAAGACCAGTGTTTTTGTGGTGTTTTTCTACCAAATCTTTTGTGGTTTTAGCGGTTCAGTAATGATCGATCCCTTGTATCTAATGATTGTGAACGCAATGTTCACATCATTTCCACCAATGATTTTGGGTATCTATGATAAGGACTGTCCCTCAGATATTCTCTTAAAGAATCCCAACTTATATTCGAGGGGAAGAAAATCGACAGTAAGTCATAAATTTAATTTAAATTATTTTTAATTAATTTTGAGTAAAGATTTATACGGAGTACTCGTTTTGGGTGAATATGGTTGACGCCGCATATCAGAGTACAGTCATCTTTTTCGTGCCATACATTTGTTATATGGATACAGACGTTGGGATCTATGAATTCGGTATAAAACTATTCCTTTAATTGTCTTTAATTGTGTTTAACTTAAGGGACGTTAATCTTTACGGCCGTTATTTTCCAACATTTGTTTCATATCGCCATTGAGTTCAAGTCGTGGTCTTTACTTCATTTGGCGGCCATGACTTTCTCTGCCGTTAGTTTCTTAGTGTTTGCTTATATATATAACTACTTAACACTGGGAGGACTCTTCACATCTGATGCTTATATGGTTATACAGGTCTGTCCACTACTCCTTAGAAACAAAACTAATATATATTCAAATAATAGAATACTTCGATTGACTTTAAATTTTGGATTTCATTACCGATTATACTAATCATTGCATCGCTTCCGCGATATTTGACGCGAATTTTGCAGACAAGTCTTAGCCCCAGTTCTGTAACAAAAAAAGTTCAGGAAATATATGAGTGGTCCGCACACGAAGAGGTCGAAGACATTCTTAATAACATTCCGCCGAAAAAGCGAACTATTTCTGCGGTTTGGACTAAAACAACGACCCCTACCATTGGACCAATTGAAGCACAGGTTCAGAGCTCTGGTCAAAAATATAGAGCTGTGACACAACCAGCAAAATGAATATTTAAGTTATATTTTTAGCCAAAAATTATACAAAAATTAAAAACAGAAAATTAGATAAAATTTATTTTATTTTATGTGAACTCAAATGAGTTTTTTATATATTTTTAGATTAATTTTTATGTAAATATATTTAAAGCAAATTATAAAACAAAATAAATCTGTTTTTAAACAATTCTTTTCTAAAAATTCTTTAAAAATATGAACCGAACGCTAAATATTTTTATTATTTTATAGATTTTAGTAATTTAAAAGTTTTCGTACATTTCATAACATTTTATTTGATTTCAGAATTATTTGAGAAAATTTAAAACAAAAGTTAATATTTTGTAAAAAGGATTTAATTGAAAATTTTAGACTAATTTTATGTTAATTTATTTACGAAATGTTTAATGTTTTGCATAAAATATTTATCATTAATTGAATTTTGAGTCAATTCAGTGTTAGTCATATGAGTTGATCCGTTCCTTTCATTTTGTATCGATATTTGTAATTACCGTTAATTAACAGTTATATTAACCTTAAATATACTAATATTGCATTCATTCAATGAATATCTCATTCTTTGAAATATAACGTCTTTTTATCGACACTTAATTTCCATTAAAACATTTTCTGCACAGAATTTGATATGAATTTAATATTTTAGAGTAAAAAAATTATTTAAATGTAGATATGATTGCGATCTGAATATATTTACATATTTTGATCAAAAATTGATATATTTTTCTGAATTCTAGAAGTTATGCGAAATTAATGATAAAATAATTATAATTAAAACCATTGAATAAATGAGAATATTTTGAATACGAATAGTGGAAACTCCGTCTTCATTACAACCGTCTCCTTTGCAACAAATGGTCTGATTTTTTTGATCTAAAGAAGGGTTCGTTCGAAGAAATAAGTTATTCTGTTCGGTGTCTCTCAATTCACAGGGCCCTAACGCACACTCCTTTTTTATGATCCGACCCTCTGTTGCTACGAAAATACAATAATTGTTAATATCTTTGAAAA
>JAQIXI010000867.1:0-17603 GCA_034700165.1 Galumnidae sp. Gr-Ori-00277 | reverse complement strand
TTTGAAAACCCAATGGTTTATCTCAAAAGTCACGTGACATCAGTTTAAATGTTTGAAAGGTTTGACTCTCCGTTTGAACCTTTAATTTGAAATTCAGTTTTTATCGTTCAATGACTTACACTTTTCAAACGTTTTAATTAAAACACTTGACTTTTAATTGTCATTAAATTTATTTATTTATTGAATTAATAATGAATTTCGAGAATATAAGAGATGTCGAAACTAACCATAAAAGTGAAGACAATGAAAAGGGAAGATTAGCCGCCACTAAAAGATTACAAAAAGAATTGATGTCTTTTGTTCTTCAATCGGATCAAACGATGAGTGCCTTTCCTGACGGCGATAATCTTTTTCAGTAAGAAATCACTTTTTTGTTGTTTTGATAAAAATGTAAAAAATATTGATTTGTTAACAAAAGATGGATCGCAACGATTACGGGTCCAAAAGACACGGTTTTCGATGGACTCAAATTCAAACTTTTACTAAAGTTTTCAACAAAATATCCGTTTTGTGCGCCTTTTGTCTCATTTCTTAACCATTGCTTTCATCCAAACATTAGTAGTGACGGAGACATCTGTTTAGACATTCTTAAGGTTTGTTTGTTTTGTCTTTTTTTAGCCAAAGTTTTAAAAGATTTAAGTTATCGAAGGTTTGACTTATTTTATGTAATATTTTGAACGTTAGGACAAATGGACCGCTTTGTATGACGTGAGGACTGTTCTCATCTCAATTCAATCACTTTTAGGTTTGTCTTAATTTGTGACAATTATTTAAATGTTTGTAACATAACATCAGGTGAACCAAATCTCGAGAGTCCTTTGGATTCTTCAGCGGCTAAGATGTGGGGCCAACAAAACTATCGACAATTAGTTTTAGAAAAGTATCAAAAGTCAGTCAACGATTCAAATAAATCGAAATAAGTTTTCCTTTCAAATGAAGTGTAAAAAATGTTATTTTAAAGGAGTTTTACGATTATATCAAATATTTTTCACATTTCTATTAATATTTATATCAAATCCATTGCTTTGAATTTCATTCATTAAAAATAGTTTCAAATTTTTATACAATTTAAGGCAATTTTGTTATATATATTTTTTTAAATATAAAGTCGTTTCCCTTTGGATTCTGACTCATAAATTGTCTTACCAAGAACAAATCGATTCTGATATCTCCGGATTTGAATTTCAATGTTCAAGTTCGGGACAAATTGTGTTTTACTAAAAAGTTTTTCTTTTATCCCGAATCCGAGTTTAGCCCATCTTTTTATAATTTACTTTTTTAGTGAATTTTTAAATTTTTTGAATTATTGACAGAAATTAAAAGTAAAATCAATGAATATTTAATATAATTTTTCTTACATTTGACTATTTTTTAAAATCTTATTTTAATCTAATTTTAATCACAGGTTTTGTATTCAATCGTTTAATTTGTGACAAAAAATTGTTAAATGAGTTATCGTTTGATAAATAATTACTTCAAAATATGAGGCATTTTCTTAATAATATATTATATCCAATAGTGGTTCAAATGGCAAACAAATACCGTTATAAATGAGTTCTTAAAACTTTTGGATAAAAAAATTTTGCGCATAAATTCAAATTTTGTTGATACCTGAACTTACCAGGGTAGCTGCTAAAGGGTAAATAATTAATGCTGTAATGCTTTTTAGAAAATGTTTTACTCTTCAAAACAAACAGAAAACTAATTTAACACTTTTCTGTCCGACCACTAGTTTTTGGAATTTTGGCAGAAGTTATCAAATTTACTTTTTTTTGAATTAAATATTTAAATGGTCAGGATGAAAATTCTGAAATAGTTTTATAATATAGCTTATAATGTATTGTATTCTATGACATAATTTATATATCATTTTATATTTTAATTAGTTAATTATCAAGCTAAATTTATTATAAAAATACCCTTTTCGTGTAAACGTGCGTTGAATCGAAGAATAAGAAAAATGAAGACATTTGAAGACCAGATATTTTATTTTTTTTAAAAACTAATGATTTTATTATTTTATAATAAATTTAAGATATTTTAATTAAATTACATTAACTCTAATAAAATTATTTCCAAAATTGACTTTCGGTGACAAATCATTTGATTTTATCTCTAATTTTATGGAACTTTTTTTAAAAGAACTAAAAGTTGAGAAAAGTTTACAAAAGTTTAATCAACTGATCGGTCAGTAATTTTATGTTTCATATATTGAGGTAAAGGTAAAATCCGGGTTTAAGTTTTATTACATAATAATTATGTAAAAGTCATTTAGAGGTGATTTGAAGGGCAAACACTCATTTAGAGGTCAATTACGTAATCTTTCAAATTTTCATTTTAGGTCCATTTTTGAAAATCAATTAGAGGTCATTTAGAGGACAAATAGAGGGCGAATAGAGGTCAAACAGAGGACTTTAAGGACATAAAAAGTCACGTACGCCACTGTCATTGTGTCACTGATCAGTTGTGGTCATTTACACATAAGTGACTACAAGTTCTTTAAAAGTTTATAAACTTAAGACCAAAAATTGAATAAAATTCCATTAAAACAAATATTTTTAATTTTTTTTATTATTTAGATTTGAAGTGAAAAATAACGAAATTGTTTTAAAATTCTTTTTTTTCTCTTTAATTTTAAACTTTAATATAATTAAAATTGACTTTAAGTTGAGACAATTAATTGATTATTTAAATGATAATCACTTTATCGGAACCGTAATTAAAATAATGATATTCTGAAGAATCGCTGTTTGTTTTGAATGGAACCGCGTTTTGTTCCGATTTTTATTAAAAAACGAAAATATAATAAAAAGCAAAAATTGATTCATTTGAAAGTTATTCGAGAAATGCTTTTTAGTTATAAATTTTGCGAAATTACTTAAATTCTATTCCATATGTAATGAAAAATAATATTTGTGTTAAAATGTTTTGATTTAAAATATGAAAATATCGATAAAATCTGTTTATTATTTAATAAACTTATTATTACAGAAACAAAGGAAATGAAATCTTATTTCAAACAGTTATGAAAAAAACAGTAATAAAAAACACAGTTTTTAATAAAACACAAATTGAAATGAAATTATTTGACAGAATTATAACTTAAGACAAAAGAATACATAAAATATTCTCATAAAAAATGAATGAAAACAACGAAAGTTTTTCATATTTAAGACATTTATAAAAACGATATCACTTTAAACGAGTGATGAAATGATGGGTTGACTTAATGTTTGTTTCGACTTTTCGTACAAATATTATTATTTTTTTCTTTAGTTGAAACTAATTAATGACAATATTATCAAATCACAGAACAATATCTTAATTATTGAGCCAATAATCGAATTATGTATAGCTTTAAAGTCGGGAACATTTTTATTGCACTTTTGACTCTTTGTCCGAATCGATTGGAGTCGACCAACGGGTGCTCTCAATACTAGAGTAGAGGTCCTAACAATCAATTATCGGTTGAAAGGATTCAAATGTTTATGAGTTGAGAAATACCTCATTTTTGGCAATCATATCATCATTGAGTTTGTCGGCGTCCATAAACTGGTGATTGTGTTCCATATATATGGGGGCCGGCATTAAAGAATATGTCATATTATCACAGGTCGGGTAATACACCTGTTGGCCATATATTTGCTGTCCAAAGGGGTAACTCAATGGGGGCTCATAGTTGACGGGTAAGGCACCGAAAGGCATCATTGGGTAGACTACAATCGGATGTCCAGATACAGTGGCCACTCCCGTATAATATGGGTTCATTTCTGAGGTATAGACTACATCTGATGCTTCTGTCTGTTGCTGAGGAATATAGACTTCTTGAGGAACCGCTTCATAGGTTTGAGGTTTATAATGATTGTAGTTATGGTATCGTTGCGGACGTCGGGGTTTGGCTGCTCTAACACTAATTGGATTCATTCCAACGATAAGACTTTTGTCGCATTCGGTTAAAGCCTTTCGATATTCATTTTCATCACTGAAACGAACGAAACCAAAGCGACGGCTCTGACCCTCGGCTACCATTACTGTTGATAAGGAACTCAATTAATTAACTTTTATTCAATGTTTTGTTAATAAAAGTAATTTGGAATCAAATGTCAAACCTTTTGCAGAACAGACAGAAGGGAAGTGTCGCGCGAAAGCACTGAAGAGTATCGGATCGTTAACTTCTGGACTCAGATCTCCGACATATATAGAGAACTCTTCCTCCTTAGAAGTGGAGGTATTATTCAATCGAAATTTCTTTCCCTAAGAATAGGAGTAATGAAAAATGGAATAAAAGGGTGAAAAGTATACTATACTTGGACAGCGTTTGGCATTTGTTGGCCGTTTAGTTCTCTTAAAACCTTTTGAGCCGTTTCTTCGCAATCAAATGAAATGAATCCGTAACCCATGGGTTGACTTTAAGATCAAAACAAATGATTAAATGCAAAACGAAAGGGAAAGTCAATACCCGTTAGACTTATTTCGGACGACTTTCACGTGAATCGGACTTTCATTCATTAAATTAAATGATGTCTTAATAAACACTTCATTCATATTTTCGTCAATCTTTAAAAGAAGTGGTAAAATATGTGTCAATTCAATGATAAACAGATATTAAAGCGATAAAAGACATACGTCTCCCATCCAAAGGGTTGAGCCGTTGTTCTGATGTTTGTATGACATCTCTATTCGATTGATTTAATTTTAAATAAATTATTAATAAATAAATTAAAAAAAGGCCTCAATTTTACACAAAATTAAGAAAATTAGAGTTAAAGAAGTGAACAAAACAAACAAAACTCAGTTTCACTGAAATATAATTTTGTGGAGAAATGCGATATCGAAGAGACGACTCTTTGCACAGAACTCCTCATTCGACTGATATCTTCCCAACACTACAAATGACTCATTACTGGCATTACTGGCAATACTTCATTCCTTTAGTCGTCATTATTGGACGGCTAATCGTCTGTCACTCCAATGACGTCATCTCACAAAACACTAACATTTAATTTAACTTTAATTCTATTTAATAATAATAAAAATAATAATAAATATTCGTTTAATTTAATTAAATCACTTAAAATAAGTTATTAACAGAGATTTGATTTCAAAGAATTAAAAAACAGATATAATCGTCACTCACTTTTCAATCTTTACTCAAATAAGTGAAGACAATATAAAATATTATTGAATGTAAATGTTTTAAACTTTATTTGTATAACAAATTCATGAAAATTGATTTTATTTTAAATGAACAGATGTTCAGAGGTATAGCCGTATAGGTATTGGGGTATCAATAGGTTTAGGGGATATCAAAATTATGGAATATTCAATACACAATTGTTTATAATTATGAAATAGGTACATTTCTCAATTTTCAAATAGTTGAGAATCTCAAGTTGAGATCTTTTGCAAGTTAAAATACAGTGGATGACCCATATATATAATTATTTACTCTTAATAACTAAATCTATGGCTCACATCAAAAGACATTTTATTCAATAGAATCAGGAATTGTAGTGAATTGTAGTGAAAAGTTTTATTATAGAAAACTAATTGAAATTAAGTTAAATAATGAATAAAAATCAGAGAAATTATCTTTTGATTACTTCTCAGTCAAACATTTATTAGATTTGAGACACGTTTTTGTATTTCACACAAAAAATAACTGACCTTTTCTTGAAAGACATTCCACTCAAATGTTTATTAGTTCTCTTATCTGATTAGTGACCACTTTTTCTCACTTTTTTCCGTTTATTTTTCAATATTTTTAGATTTATTGCTTCCATTTCTCAATATTTGTAAACAAAAATAAAATAAAAACTTTTTGAGATAAAATTGTTTACAGTTTTGAATGAAATCGAATCCTAAATGAGAACTAAAAAATCCTAACAATTGTTGGAAAAGTGTTGACCAAACAAACAGTTCTAATAGTTATGGGAAAAGTTCTAATTAATGTTCAATTATTTAATTATTATTAGAATTAAGGAATTGAATCGATTCAATAGATCTTTATTTGAGGAAAAAGTATTAATCACTGGATTTAGGCCTCAAAATATAACTTTGAGTTTAACCAAAGTTTTGTTCGGTTTTTAACATTTGATAATTTGTGACAAAACTTTGAGTAAATGTAATAAACGGTAAAATTTCAGTCAAGTCTACAATAATTTAAGAGTTGAAGTGATTCGTTGAGCGAAGGATAGGTTTTGTGCCTCAAATGATAAAATTTTATTGTTTTCAATCAAAACTATACTTAAAATCATTTAAGAGATAAGAAAAGTGCGACTCAAATGTCGTTATCAACGAATTAAGTATTTAACACTACTTTATGAAAACAAATTTAATTAAATTAAAATATTTTTAATTGCAATTTAAGGCCTAAATTATAGTTTGCAATAAATATTGTATATTTCGGTACAATATTTAGTCGAAAAATGATTTAAATTTTGTAAAACAAAATAAACACTTAATTCTCGTTAAAAATCAAAGAAATGAATGACTAATGAATTGGTTGTCAGTGACTCTCACGTGAAGTCGTCATATCTTTCATGTGATGATCACATGTCTGTTCACTATTAGCTCAATGAATGTCAACCAATTGAATGTCTGACCGACAAATCGATATCTTTTGTCTTTAATTTTCGTATCAAATAAAATGAATCGTAAATCTTCTCCAAAATGAAAGTATGAATGAAATTAAATAATACGAAGTCAGGGCTCAAAAGAGTTGAGTCTTTTTTGCAATGAATATGTGTTGATATGCAGTGATTGTGACATTTGATTGGCTCATCTCAGAAGTGTGACTCTTATGGTTTGTGACACCCCTTCAGACACACCCTTCAGATTAAAGTGTTATTCAATTGAGAAGAGAATAAAAGGAAGCGAATAGTGTTTAACAGACTTTTACTCTATTTTTAATTTTAGCGAATATTTTGTTTAATTATTATTAAGAAAACGTTGCGTTAAATGAATTTTAGACAAAATTATAATAAATTGAAAAAAACATAAATTCAAAAAAGAGAACAAAAACTAATTAATTGAGAAAATAAAAAGAGAATCAAAACTAATACTAATTTAATGAGAGATGAGTGCAATAGAAGAGCGAATCGATGTTTATTCTCCTCCTCAGAGTCCAAAGAGTCCAAAGAGTCCAAAGAGTCCACAAACCCTAACCTCTTCTGATGTGAGTATTAAATGAATGAATCGGTTATCCATTCGTTAAGATTTTGCCGGAAATGACCGACAATTCAATATTTTTCAAATCGAAGTGTTTTTCAATCATTTATTTGATATTTTACTGAAATTATTGATTCATTTAATGAATATTTTTTATTCCCATTTCTTTTGCAGCAATTTTTAGCCTAATTTTAATCATAATTTTAAAAACTCTTAAATATATTTAAATATATTTTACTAAATATAATAACATTTAGTCTTAATATTAGTTTTAAGTTTATATGAAAACTCGATTGAATCAAATAAAATGAATATTGAGTTAAATGAGATTTTGTGCTCAAATCATGTCATCTCCCGATTATCTTATGTTTATTCTTTAAGTCAGGGATCAGTGGTTACATATCTGATCCCAATTTTTTCTAACAATTCAAGAGATTCTTAAGGTTTGTATGAAAGCAAAGGAAGAGTGAGTTCGTGACATTTCAGGTAATTTCGGGTAAGATTTCAATTGTCGCCCATTTTTCTCCTATAATGGACTCAATTTATTAGTCTTACAAATAAATCATTTAATAATAGAGAAGTCACGAGAAAATTATCAAATGTTTATCAATTAAATTATCTAAAAATTGTTTGCATTGACTTAAAGTGTCGTTCATTGCATACAAACTGATTCACTAAATGTGTGAACAATAAAGTTATTTCAAAATAAATTAAAACTTTTAATTTTGATTCAAAACTTGAGTCAAAAATTGTGTGAAAAATACTTCGTTTGTGAATAAAAAAAACATTAAATACAGAATTTCATTGGTTTTGCATTTTTCCAACAAATTTTGTTTTCAGGACTCAAAACAATTGGAAAATGAATTCAACAAAAGTAGTAAAGATCTGAACGAAGCGGTCGAAACACTTCTATCGATTGGCCGCCAATCGAATGAAGTGTTGGATAAATCAAAAACATGTCATTTAGTAACTGATAATTTGGGAACTCCTCCGCAATCAGAAGACGAGTTTGACTCCAACTCTAACGATGAAAGTTGTCTTTCATTCAATAGAAATAACAGAAATGTTACTAAAAATTCCAGTTCTGAATTGGCCCGGGTTTGTATTAATGCTTTCTCTCATTTTAAACAATTAAATAACCAAAACTTATTGTTCGGTTCAGCTCTTACTGACTCCGACCCCACCATTGACACCAAACTGTGGAAATCCGACATCATTTCCAGTTCCAGTCATTATGAGAGCCCCTCCACTTAGACCTCCACAAAGGCCTAAAAGTAAAATTAGTGGTCCCTCCGAGTCCTTCATTCAAAACAATTGTTCATTAAATACATGTAATAGTCGTCTGAAACAAATGAAATCATTTCCTCCAAAACTATTGAATTCTGTGGAAAAGGTGTCAACAATTATGCCGACAATCATTCCTTCAAATACTAGCAGTCATTTGGTCCCAAAGACGGCACAAACTTTATTTCTGACGCCTATATCTCCGATATCTATGGGTCAAACAAATACGACAGTAATTCCTATCCCTCCCGGAGTCGTGCAATTAGTTGTAACATCGGGTCAACCCCTTCCCACAGCGAACCGAAATGGACAGCAGTATATATTGGCCTCAACTCTGCCAGCATTTGGGCCGTCAATCAATTCGATGTCAATAATTAATACAACGAAAAAGCCTACACTCGATCGGAGGCGTAGTTATCGATGTGATTATGAGAACTGTACCAAAACTTATTATAAAAGCTCTCATTTGAAGGCACACATCAGAACACATACCGGTTTGCACTTACATTCAATTTGAATCAAATAACTGATCAAAACTATTAATTGATAGGAGAGAAGCCATTTGTATGTCTATGGGAGTCATGCGGTCGACAATTCTCGCGTTCGGATGAGTTGTCTCGACATAAGAGGACGCACACCGGAGAGAAAAAGTTTGTCTGTTCTATATGTGAGCGAAGATTTATGAGAAGCGATCACTTGACTAAACACGTGAAAAGACATTTGGCCGCAGAAAATAAACGCAAAGCTATCGAATTAAATATAAGGCCAGCACTTAATCCTTTAATTACCTCAACGATGACCAACGCTTCAGCCGTACCTATAGTTCCGAATACAACTATTTTGATGATAGAATAGATTGTTATGTTATTAATACATCAATGAATCACTAATTAATTATCGTTTAACTCATTAATCAATTAGAAGTGTTTTAAACAATTTTGACTCAAAATTTTTTTATGTAAAATATGCGCGAAATCTGATTATCATTTGTTGTCAATTAATGAACACTTAAATACATTTCAATCAAAAGTCATTAAATGACTGTTTGTTTTATAATTGTTTTTGAGCGAAGAAACTAACTTTTGGTGATCACATCCAATAGTAGCCACTAATCCAAAATCATTGGTTACTTTCTCTTCATAATTATACAGAATTTTGTCGCCAAAAATTGTTGTCATTTTTGCATTACTTATTGCGTTAAGTATAGCATTTGGGGCACAAATATCCCACTTTTTAATAAGTGTTGTGTGAATGTATGCGTCAGCTCTACCTTCAATTAATTCAATGGTTTTAAATCCGGAACCGGCAGCAGATATCACCTCAACCTTTTTGTGTTCACTCTTTAAAGAGGATTCAATAATATTTTGGACGTCTCCGGCGTGAGATCGAGAAACTATTGTCCGAAACGTATCATTAAATGTGTTTCGAGTTTTCAGTGAAGACATTATATTATTTGACAAATATTTAGAGTCAAACGACCAGTAAGTCTCTGAACTGAATGGTTTGTGAATTACACCGATAACTGGTTCGCCATTTCTGGCCACACATACCATTGTAGTGACGTATTGTGTCAAACCTTCTGAATATTCTTTAGTGGCGTCCAAAGGGTCGACCCAAACAGTCAATTCACTTAAAGGGATTTCAATACCCGAAGGAATTCTTGAATAATCTTCTAATGAAAGCATTTCTTCTTTGACTTTAATAGGAATTACTTCTATGTTATTGTCTTCAACTGAAGAATGTTCTTCTGATATGATTCTTAAACCGGGAAAAGTAGCGGACAGGGAGTGAACCATAAGACGGTGTGAGGCTAAGTCACCTATCAATTAATATAAACATTGTTTTTAAAACTTAACAAAATTTGAAACAAACCCATCGTTAAGACGTCGTCGACTCCTTCTCTGGTCTTTCCTTTACTTTTTTGGTTCAATTGATTAGTTCTACGAATTCTAAGAACTTCTGTTCCGCCGCCAACCGATGATATAATACTCGCTATTATTCAAAGTATTAATTAATTATCAATTAATTGTCGCTATTTTTAATGCGAAAGTTATTAATTATTTAAAAATAAAGTAAATTAATATAAATTAAGTGAATCTTTAAATCTTAAAACTGAATAACAAATAAAAATATTCAAAGTTTTGTTAATTTAATGAAATATGGGTTAAGAGTCAAACCTATTAATAATTTTTTCAAATCAATATTTGTTAAACTAATTGAAGTATTTGTCAGCCGGTCTTTAGAGTCGAGCAAAAGATAATACCAAAAGACAAGAATTGCACCGAAAGAAAAGGTCAAAACCAGAAGTGCTCTGGTATTCAATTTGATGATATACGGCCACATCTTTTCTCAAATGACTGCCAAATAAGCCCTCAGTCTCTCATTTCGGTTAAAATTTGAGTAAATGTCAGTTTTGATTCAATTATTTCATTATTGAAATAATAATTTTGTCGAAAGTTTCGTATTTTGTAGTGATTTATAAAATTGGTTATCAGTTTTGCTGTTTATTTGTATCACATGAGTCACGTGACATGACTTGTAATTTATAGACTCGACGATAGCAAATGGGATTTACTTACATCGCGGGATATCCCCAATACTTTAAATTACAACATTTAAATTATTTTTAATCAAAAAGAGATCATTTATTCAATAAAATCAGTTTAAAAAATAGACTATAATTACAAAATTTGTTGCCATCAATAGAAAAATATACTTTAGTGAAACTCATTTTAACGTTTTGTTGAATTGGGTTGGATTGGGTCGGATTGGGTCGGATTTGATAGACTGAGTTTAAGAATAGCATCAAATATATTGCGATATAAATACTATTGGATCAAACTTTTACCACTTTTTATGATTAAGAATTTTATTGTAGAATAATAATAATAATAATAATAATAAAATTTATATTTATATTGAAATATAAACTGAAATTTAAAAAAAACGCTTAAATTTATGAGCGAACAATAGATTTGGACAAAAAATATTAGAACTTTAATTTGAAAAAAAATTAATTAAAACTATTTTAATGGTGTCGGGGGTCAATATAATAGAAATTTGATCATGATATAAATTATATCATATAATGTATAGGAATGATGAAAGATTTAGCATACAAGTAATTAAAGAGCTTATATTAAAATGAATTACCATGGTACATATGGCATAAAAAACTGTTTTATTCCTATATTAGAATTAATATCAATTAAAGAATTGAAAGTTTTTTAATTTTGTTCACAAATTAAACGACAATAGAGTCGACGGCAAACGTTTCTTAAATATTTTTAATTTAAATTCTCTAATATTTATGGGAATAAAATTTATTTTTAACCCCAACTATGGTTTTGTCTTAATTTTATAAAAATAAAAATCATCAATTACCACTACCATTACCATTACCTAGTACAGTGCATATTGTTCTAAATTTAATTAAAATAATTGCTATTATTATTATTATTTATTATTGATTTCGTTAATTAATAATAGAAATGGATTTAAATGATATGAAAATATATTCATTTTATTATAAAAGTCCATATTTTTTACTGATTTTTAGAAAACTTTAATTTTAAAGACTCGAAGTTTACTAAAGAGAAGAAAATCTTTGAATTTAATTGAATTTTAGATTATTTTCACCTCAAAAGTACTTTAAAAGAGGAAAAATTTTAGTATAAATTAAGAATCGGGTAAATCCATAATTCAGATTTGTTTGCATAAGTGGGGAGAGAGAGAGGGAGAGGGAGAGAGAGAGAGAGGGAGAGAGAGAGAGAGAGAGAGGGAGAGAGAGAGAGAGAGAGAGAGAGAGAGAGAGTCAAATTCAGGTGGAATTTAGTGTTAAAATAAAACCTTAATTTCAAATCAAAGGTTATTTAAAGTCAACGAACTTTTAAACGAAAAGTGTGTTCTGTTGTCCACCGGATTATAAGTAGTGTTCATAAACTCGTAAACTTTGCTGACATGACATGAGTACAACTCAGAGTCAGTGCTATTAGTGTTGAGTTGGCGTTCGGTTCAGATTCAGTTCAGTTCAGAGTTGGAGTTCAACTCCTTTCGCACCGAATGGTTGTGCAGTAGTGGCAGTGCTATGAAAGCATTGATTGCAACACTTGAGCTCTTCTGCAATGCCTTTCGGGCAATGACCTGACCGTCGACGTCACCTCATGACCCGCCCTCCAAAGGCAGAGCCGAAAGGAATAGAGGGTCAACAGTGCGCTCCTATTGAGGCAATAGTAAGGCATAGGTTAGTGAAGGCATAGCAATAGTCGGCGTATTATTTGCACCAAAATTAATATCCATTACTACTCGAAATGCGTCGCATTTCAGACACAGTTTTACTCATTCTGTCCCTCATTTGAATGAAAGCCATTTTAAACCACATTTTAATTCAAACTCCAATTAATTATAATAATAAACGAAAAAATAAATTATTTTTTTCTTTTAATTTTGAGTCAAATCTATTTTCACTATTATTTGTGTTTAAATAAAAGTTAATAATTGTTTGAAAACTGATTTCAACCGAAAAGAAATAACGCTTTGAAACGAAATGTTAGTGTCTTTGAGGCCAACATCGGAACCGATCGCTGAAGAAGTGAAACATCGCGAGAAAGAAACCACTGCTTTCGTCGACCAAAACAATAGTCTCGGAAACGGAACTCTAATAATCGCTGACAACTGGTATTCAATTTTATTTGTTTCTCATTCTTTGGATGAGTTTCTCAGTTATTCTCAGATCTATTCATAATTATTACCATTAAATGTGACCTTAATATCAATTCATTGATTATTAGTTGAAATACAAGTATTGATGAAAGAGTCGAGTCTTTGAATTGAATTAACATTTGTGTGGTTTGAAAGCACATCATAACTATAAACCTGTGCCACAACCAGTACCACAACCAGTGGTGTCATAGAATCAATGCAACGGATCGCGACCTCATTCTTGAGTCACAACTAAATATGAAATACTGTTAACTCTTGTAAATCAGTGTTGAGTGGAAGGCATACACTTTTCCTGAGGTCTTGTTATGAAATACTGAAAACCGTTTTATCGTAAAAGGAAAGCAAAAGTGCAGAACTCCAGCACTACTACTGACACAACTGACTCATTACTCATTTAATGACCAAAATTGAGGCCAACATTCAATTGCTTTTGCGTTTCCACACATTTTTCAGACACAGAGTGAGAGTTCAGTTGAGTTCACAACAGTTTAAATGTTAAACAAATGATTAGAAGCACTGATTCACTCATTCACTGATTCACTCATTCATATCCTCTTCTCATTTCTACCTTTTTTTTAAGAGATTAACAATTTTTACCGAAAACAGTCTTTCCTGGATTACAGACAACGGACAGGGATTTCAATTGGAGTATCCGATGATATCACTTCACGCCATTTCCAAAGACTTAACAAACTTCCATTCAGAATGTCTTTACCTTATGGTCGAAGACAAGGACTGCAGTGACACTGAATTGGGTAAGTCTTGCATTTTGTGATCCCCTTTTGGTTAGAGAGAGATAACAATAGATGTAATCCTTAACTCTTATATTGATTTGTGATTTGATGGGGAAATAATTCAGAAGGACTTAAGACTTAACACTAATTCATTAGATTTAAATTCAGTGCTTTTAATCTCTTTTCTAATCTTATTTTCTCTCTTTTGATGGACTCATTGACTGATCCAATGACTGGTCAATAGTTAAAACTTAACGATTGCACAACCATTTCAACTGTGTTTGCATTTTGTGTCAATTTGTGAATTTATTGCAACTCTTATCCATTTATCGATTAAAATATTGTACACTATTTGGGATTAAGTGACAAATCGTCGCATTCGTTGCCTTCTGTGTTATTTCTCGACCAAAAACTGAAAAATATTGTGAATCCAATCCGACATAACTTTATATTCTATGGTTTCGTTTTCGTTATTCACTAATAAAACGTCGAAATTCATCTTAAAATTAATTAAATTGACCTAAAGTTGACTTAAATGAGTCGACAGATATTGTGATGACTTCTAAACTTCAATATCTTATTCATAACGATATGGTTAAGAAACCGCTCGAAACAGACAATTGCGGAACTAATTTAAGCATTAAGTGCGAACCCGACAGTCCCTCCAGTGGTGGCGATAATAGTGTTGGCGAACCCGAAACTGAATTCATAAGTGTTCCGACATCTCCCAGTGCTGTAGTGGCTATGGGTCTCGACTACGACAACTCTGGTGACAATTCTGGCTCCGAATGGATCGCCAGAAGTCCAGAAGATGAGAACAATCAGGAGGGCTCACCTCCTCTTTCTTCCAATTCCAGAATTTCATTTTCTAATGTGAATCTTCAGACACCTGTGCTTTTAAGCGGTTCCGTTGAAAAGAAATCACTCGAATATTGTGTTGTTTGTGGAGATAAGGCTTCGGGTCGTCATTACGGCGCCATTTCTTGTGAGGGCTGTAAAGGATTTTTTAAACGAAGTGTCAGAAAACAATTGAATTATGTCTGTCGAGCGAATCAGGACTGCGAAGTGACTAAACATCACCGAAACAGATGTCAGTTCTGTCGGCTCCAGAAATGTTTGCAAATGGGAATGAGAGCCGACCACTGCCAGCCCGAACGCAAACCTTTGTCTCTTGAAGGCAGCGCCAGTGCTATTCATTCAGTTATAGCTTCGGCCACAAATTCGAACCCATCGTTGACTTCGCGGTCATTCACAACGACAAACACGACTTCGCCATCTCATCGACCAATACTTCCTCGGGGAGGAAATTCCTCGCAAACAGAAATTTCAAAAATATTCGATAATCAAACGGCACTTTCACTCATTGACCAGACTGTGACTCATACGGCGCACACTTCCAAAACAAATGGAGACTTAAGTACGTTAGCAAATGTTGTGTCGAATTTGATGGCTCTGAAACAGGTGGCCGTCGCTGCCATTAATGCCAACGAAAGAACAGATTTGAATAAATTGGTTCGAAATGTTGACGAAACCGGTGCTAATAATGAGAGTCCTAACCGAGACACTAATAATTCGACTGAACGACAAAACTTAATGATATCAAAGGCGGCCTTCGATATAATGGCCAAAATCGCGTCCGGCTCTAAGTCTGGTTCAGAACAAACAGCTTTCCTTTTTGGTGCGCTCGACGCTGTCTGCGGACAAAATACTGAAACTGAAGACCTTTTTGAAATTGACGGCAATCTTCTTAATGAACAACACTTTGCCTTTAATCTGACGCCTCCCATAGCGGGCGCCTCTTTTTTGTCGTTACAGTATATCTGTGAGTCTGCGTCTCGGCTTTTATTCCTTTCTGTCCATTGGGCGCAATCCATACCTGCATTTCAATTGATGTCTATTGACGTACAGACATCTCTAGTAAGAGGCTGTTGGTGTCAACTGTTTGTGTTAGGATTGGCACAAACTTCACAAGTGATGTCTTTGGCCACTATTTTGTCTGCAATAATAACACATTTGCAGACAACATTGCAACAAGATAAACTTTCACTTCAAAGAGTCAAACAAGTGACGGACCATATCTGCAAACTTCAAGATTTTGTTAATTCCTTTCAAAAGTTAGGAGTCGACGATCGCGAATACGCGTATCTGAAGGCCATTGTTTTGTTCAGTCCTGAGAACGCAGGCATTGGTCTTATGATGAATAGTAAACAAATCGATAAATTCCAAGAAAAGTCTGTTCGCGAACTCAGGCAATATATTAATGAGACGACTCTTTCTGTTGATGAGGGAAGTGATCGTTTCGCTAAACTGGTCCTTCGTTTACTCCCTCTTCGGTCTTTACTGCCAAACATTACTGAAGAACTGTTTTTCTCTGGTCTTATCGGAAGCGTTCAAATCGATAGTATAATACCCTATATCTTGAAAATGGATGCAAACGAGTTCACCAATGAGTTTATGTCATCCACTGATCGCTTAAACCGATCGATGGTTAAAACAGACACTTCTCCGCCTTCTTCTGCGCCCAAATTCAATAATTGACGCCTCCTTTCAATTCATTGCATTCTTTAGGAAAATGTTTTTATATTCATTTTTAGTGAAAGAGTTAAAACTGAAAATCACTCAAAACCATAGCTTTCAATAAGCATTTGAGTCATTTGAGAGTAAATTTATTACATTTCATACAAAATGTATTATTAAATATATTATATATATATATATTAGAGTCGATTTTATTTGTTTTTAAAGTGATTTTTAGACGAAAATCTGTAAATTTGAAGAAATGGTTTAAAAATTTTGTTGAATTTTTTTTGGATTTATTTCTAAAAAATAAAATATTTTGAGAATTTATATCAAAAATTTTGATATTTTTCAGTCGACGATGAAAACGATTCGCGACAAATAGAGATTCGGTTCGTTCCCGAAGACAAAACCCATTTGGAGATTATGTTTAAAGCGATGTCAGAATGTCAGGCATTACATCCCGACCCAAATGACTCCATATCAGAAGAAGAAGATGATGACGAAGACGACGATGAAGAAGACATTTATGAAGACGCAGATGAGACAAATGACTCAACTACTATGAGGGGTAATGTATACGATGTGGCGGCAGCTGAACATTCACGAGGTTTGCCCTCAAATCAAAGGCAAGATTCCTTTGCTAACGGAGATTCTGATGAACCCATGGAAGTTATGGGACAGTTCGATGATGCAGAGGCTGACCATTAGTCACTACTATTTAGTTTTTGTCTTAACTTTCGTATCGAAATTAAATAAAAACTCATTTATTATTATTTTCTCATTTTTTCGAATTAAATTTTGTTCACAAATTTAATTGAATTTATTTTTTAAAATCAAATTAAATATTGAAAACAAATATTAAACGACAAGTAATGGTAAGTCAGTCACAATTCAGTCACAATTCAGTCACAATTCAAATATTGATTTGGTTTATGTCTAACATTCAGTTTTGGATGATATGGGGATAAGACTCATGCATCCTAGGGCTAGCAGCTAGGGCCTTTCAACTTATGTAACCTATAGAAAATTATATATGGATTACTTTAGGTTTAAACTTTAAAGTTTAAAGGATTAAACTCATGAATTTGCCCTCGACTATATTAATATCTATTTGTTGGTAGTGGTGCTCAACATTTTAGTCAATTATAATTATTTAGTGCGAAACCAATTGAA
>JAQIXI010000866.1:0-17611 GCA_034700165.1 Galumnidae sp. Gr-Ori-00277 | reverse complement strand
GAGAGAGAGAGAGAGAGAGAGAGAGAGAGAGAGAGAGAGAGAGAGAGTCTGGTATTGAATGGGAATCGAGAATTGGTATTAAATTTTTTCTTCTTATTTAGTATTAGTGGACGAAAAAAATTATTAAAACAAGTGAACTGAAAATTTAAATTAAGCTCCGGTTCAGTTGAATTGGATCATAGTTGACAAGCATTTTGAACTTGCCTGGTATTAATTTTCGAAAAAAATATGCCCCGAAAGTTGTTATATAATACTTATGTAAATATAAGTTTTAATTAATTTTTATATTTTTTTCACTAATTATTTGTTGTAATTAATTCCTAGAATTGGATTAAAGTTATTGTATTACAAATCGTAGACAACATTTCTAAAGTGTTAGACAAATACCAATGAATTATATAATTGGATATAAGAGACAATAATTTTAGATTAAATTATAGTTTACTTGGAATCGATAGCTCAGAACGACATAAGAATTTGTTAGTCAACAATAGAGAAACGGCTCATCGATTATACGGTTAGAAAGAGAGGCCATCAAACGCTCTAACAGTTCAGTCAAAGAGCTTTCTTTGATCTAAGATTTAATAGAGAAACGACTGCTCTCTAACCAATTGGTGTCGAATATATTCAATACTTTTTTTAGACAATAGTATTGTTCCAAATGTTAATCCAAAGTCTGGGCATCACTTCTATTATGTGTTCACTCCTGGATTTACATCACAACAAAAGGGATGGACATAAGCGGATTCAATGCAACAAAAAAGTTGGCAAAACTGCATAAATACATATAATGTGCACAATGGAAATGTGCAAGGTACAATTCCAAACATGTATAGTCAAATAAAAAGGAAATAATTAAATAGAATTAATGGAAAAATTTTTAATTGCGATAGAATTTAATTAAGATATAATAGCAAGTGGCAAAAATCTAAGCAATTAAATATTATCATATGAGCATGGAACTCGTGTGAAAGTCATGAGTTTAGATAATTATAGCTCATTCGAGTAAAACTTGCTAGATTAAATTTCGTGATTAATTAATTATACATTCGGACAACACATATAAAAATAATAAATGTTTAAATGTATTCACAGAAATGAACAAGAATATTAATTAGTGACCTTACTCAATTAAACAATCGATATTGTTATTTAACAATTATTTAAAATAATTAATTCAAATAAAAAACTATTAAAAAATCCTTCGAATAAAATGTAATAAAGAATAAGAATGAAAAGAATTTGCGAGAACAAGTTTGAACAAGTTACATTTTTAACGTTGCAAAAGTAGAATGAATGCCAAAAAAGGTGTTCCTATGGTTTGCCTCATATTAGACTCTTTGAAAACTAGAAACTACTTTTCAGTTTAATCCTGTTTTATACGATTTTAATGTTTTATATTAAAAGTGGGTTTTTATCTCTAATTGTCGTTATATTAAAATATTGGTTCAAATATTGAATATAATTATCGGAAGAAAATTGTTTTTTACTCAAACGTAAAGACATTTCTCCAGAACTAATGACAAGAAGTGTTAGTTTTCTTCTTAACTCTTAAAAAAATGTTTAGAACTAATAAATTATTTTTGATGGCTTAACACTTTTACAGGCGTTTGACTGAAAACATATTTATTGTCAAATATTTTTTCCTTTGGATATGAGTTACTGTTATTGTCTGAAGTGAAAGCAATGGCTAAACGACAGCAAAAGTGTATCTCCGGTACCATAAAAACTAAGATCTCTGAAGACGTGAAAAATACTTTTATTTTTCTTAAGAATATATGATTTCATTGTATTTAAAGATATTATTTTTTGACACAAAAAAGTCATCATTTATTAAATTATCTGTTATTGAAATACTAGCAGACAATAGCCTAGGTATTTAACAAAAATAGTTCTCTTGCACATTTTCATTTAATATTTTGTTAGAATTTTATATTAATCATATAAACTAGGTCAAATATATTTATTTTAATAGGAATTTATCAACAAATTTTGTTATAAATAATCAATTATTAAAATAAACGTTTTAACCGCTTAGCTTTAACTTATCATGCTCATATCGCCGACATTACTCATTTTAAATAATAATTTGATCTTGACAACCATGAAAAATTTAAAAACTGAGGCAAAGTATCCGATAATAATCAATGAAAAGTTTATTTTCCTTTCAAATGGAAATTTTAATTTATCTCACCATAAAACGAAAATAATAAATATATAAAAATTTATCTAGAACACAAATTGAATGACTCTTTCAAACATTAATAAAAATAAGATAACAAAAAAACAGCGATAAAAAACACTAAGAAAAGGTTTAATTAAAAATCAATACCATTAAGAGTTAAGTAATATATAATTTCTCATTAATTGATTTACATTTTCTCCCACTCACTAAGATTTGAGTCAGTTTTTCTGCTCGTTAATTACCGCATTTCACTGCCATTAATGAGCACTTCTTTCGCGTGTTTTGAATAAATTTCTATTAAAAATCTATGTCTTAAAACTAATGGATTTTCCTCTAAAAAAACAATCCATTTATTGATAGCCTTATTCTCAACAACTCTTATGAATAATAAAATCCAGAAATACTTAAATCTATAATTAATTTCGTTTTTTTTCTCGACAAACATTTTGCTAAGAATATACTGAAACCCATATACTCTAATGGCTTTTGATGTGAGCCAGGAATCTATTTTTTCGATGCAATAGAAAAATAACTTTATTTACATAGAAATCATTGGATGTCACACAATATTGGCTCCAATTTTTCCTTTCGATCCTTTGCCTCATTTCAAGTGACAGATGAAGAGATCCGTTCCATAAGAGTTGATATAAATTTTCGTTATATAAGAGCCAAAAGATAGTAAAAAATATGGAAACTCTTCTCAAAGTGGAGGTGACTTTTCACCAGAGGATAAGGAGATGAGCCACTTATGCCTAACATTCTCTCTCTCACTCCCTTTCCCTCTCCAGCGATCACTCCCTCCCTATATTTGAGTTCAATATTTATTATGTGAGGGCAGAAACACTCTATCCTCTTATCCTTACAGAGTATTAGCCATATATACCGTTCAAAAAGAAATTGTGTTTAATATTTGAGAGGAGTATTGGTTTTAGTTTAATGTTATGTGAATTTCATTGAAAAATATATAACATCGATGGAGACTAAAATGAAAGTATACTTCTTTTGTAGCCACTACTGTCTCCTTGTGCTGTGCATATCTGCAAAATGTACAGATGTATAGATGGCTAGTGTTGTAGTCACGGCTCAAATGAGTGATCACTAGAAATATCATCAGTGAAAATATGAGTAGAAAAACAACGGATCAACTGTTATTAGGGCACAGGGACTGACTGTCACTGGGAGCTGATACATACAGACACAAATACACAGAGTTTTAGTGGAGAGTAGTCTCTTCGGGAGTGTTTTCCTCCGGAGTAAATACAATATAATACGTGATTCTATAAATACGTGAATCAAATGGATGTCTATGTTTTGGCTCTTTATTTGTGGCACAAAATCCCTTCCAATGTTTCGCTCAGTTATACTATAAATTGTAGTTATTTTTTCCATACTTTCCAATCACTCTTCCCTTCGCTCAGTCTCTCAGTATATGTTTATAAGAAATATTATAAACAAAAAGTTAGCGAAAGAGACATAATGTGTGTCGGAGTGAATCATATTTCTGATTCTCACGGCGTCTAATGAAATCCGGGCACGTTTTTTAAACACCAGTGCAATAAATAGAGAACAGACACAAAGGATGCCATTTATTAGGAGAGATGAGGAGCCGATAGTTTACACAAAATATTTGAAAATCTGATCATTCATTCAATTTTTTGCAGCGGTTTTGCACCGAAAGAATTATATTTCATAACAAAAATTAATTTAATTCTGAAAAATTGATTTCAATGTCTGACCCTCTCATGAAAATCACATTACAATCGGTTTATCCGCTTTTATTTCAAGAGATTAATAGTTTTGGGAAGTTTTTAATCATTTTTTCGTACATACGATGAGAGAGAGAGAGAGAGAGAGAGAGAGAGAGAGAGAGAGAGAGAGAGAGAGAGAGAGAGAGAGAGCACAGAATATGCTATTCCTGAAAAATAAGCCCCAGAATAATAATCCATTAGATTTATGCAGATTTTTTTTTGGGAAGAAATTTTTCCCGGAATTCATTTGGAATTAAACAAAATTCTATTTTAATCTCTGAGTAATAGATTATTACTTATTTGATTATTTATCCATTAAAATTCAATTTTGAACATGGTAAAAAATATTCTAATTTAAAGTTCAAATGTATATTCAGTAAAAAAAAAGAAAGAAACGGCGAAAAAGATGCGAAAAAAATAAATCAAATACTAATTTAGTATTACTTTTGCATAAAAGCAATGAATATGTAATCCAAGTCTCAGTCATTATTAAGAAATTTTTTTTGTGAAAATTTATTAAAAGTAGTATTTCGTCAGAAATTCATTTATATTTGATTTTAGAATTCAATTAAATTAAATATAAAAACAAAACCGGATTTAATTAAAATCAGAGAAAAAAAAGTATTTTAACGCATTTTTTTGTAGAATTAATTCAGAAGAAAAACACATTTTCTAATCATTTTTTGATAAAAAGTTTTGATTTCTTGCCTAATTTAGTTTAGTCTTAGAATAAGAACTTGGCCAAAATTGATAATAGTCTTGAGGCTGAGTTGTTTCTTAAGTAGACTTATGAGAAAAGTAAGTAATTGGACCGAAACGGATAAAAAAAACAGCACTTAATTCGAGTTTAATTTAAAAAAAGTGCTAACATTTGTCTGGAATTAAACTTTTTATAAGAAATTTTTATTTTGAAATCTAATCACTGAATACTATTCCAGTTCTAAAACCACGAATTGGTGGCAAAAAATAGTCAAATAGACTGTCAATTGATTAATATAAGAAAAAAATCAATTTTTTCCCAATTAATTGGTTCAGGAATTTTGCAGGTTTATATTGAGAACAAGATTCTTTTTTTCTTATTACATTTTTTTACCAAGAATTCTATGATTAAACAAGATATTTTTTTCGAGAATTTAAAAATCATTTCATAATATCTGAGAGTTTAATATTAAAGATATAAAACTCATTCAAACATAAGTTTTCAATATTTGTCCAAAAAAGTACAGTATTTGAGAATAAATTGATTGCAAATAAAAATTTTCTTTTGCCTCAAATAACTGAAAGAAAATAATAAATCAATCGATTTGTGCGGAAATCCTAATAAATAAAAGTTTTTATTCTTTATATTTCAAACGAGATATAAGTTTTTCAAATAATAATAATAGAAATCTTTGAGTCTATTCTCAACTAAAACACTATTTTATATCAAAAATTTGAGCCACAATTTTGTATTCTGTTCTTTGAAAGAGCACTTTATTTCAAGTAAAACACTATTCCTCTCAATATTTATGAATTGAATTCAAAGTTTGTCTCTTTTATTATCCGATGGTCTGAAAGGAAAATATCAATTTTATTGAGATATTGAGAGTGAGATCCCATTCACTCGACTTTTCAACTGAAATGCGATCCGAAAGAAATGTTTGATTTATATCTTTTAAAAAAATAAGAGAAGAAATGATTACATAATTTTCGTTTAAGTTTCGCTTTTCATTCATTTATTTATTGTTTTTCCACCACTTTTTGGTTATAAATTATAAGAAATACCTTTTTTATTATCAAAAGAATTTTTCAATCAATTGATTTAAATTCTCCCTTCAATTGAAACATTTTTACTCCTCTTTAGAGAAAACTAAAGAACCGAAAAATCTTCAAAAAAAAAAAATAAATGAAGAGATAATAAATTAAATCATATTATTATATATAATCGTTTTGCGATAGTATTACGTTATTCTGTGCTGCACTTTATTTTTCCAAACATTTGACTTAATAACATTTTACAATAAAACTGTTGAAAACTTTTCATTAAAGAAAAATAAGTTAACAATAAAAGGGAAACGAAAAGTAATTTCAATGGAAATTAGATGGAATACAATATTACTTTTCAATTATTATTGGGAGAAAATAAGGGGGAGAGAGAGAGGGAGGGAGAGAGGGAGGGAGAGAGGGAGGGAGAGAGAGAGAGAGAGAGAGAGATGTCTGACAGTAGACATTATTTGATGCAATGAATTCTAATCTAATATTTTATTCTTATTTAGTTTAGTATTGATTCTTATATGACTTCCATTAGTGACAAGTCTTTCCATATTATCGCTAAAAAAAAGTAATATTTATGAAATTCTTTTGTTTCTAATCTATAAATTTTTGATGCGATTCCTCTCTTATGGTATTCATATAAATGGAAAACAATTTGATTGTAACAGAGTTGATGAAAATCGATGGCCAAGAAATCTAATACCCTGAGTCTTAATATACTATTTAAGTTACATAACAGATGAGTAAAAGAGGAGAAAAATAAGAAGAGAGGCATTTGATTGACGGCTAAGACGTAAAGTAAACGCTAAAAGACGTGAACACACACTAAGATAGAGCACAGAATATCCGATATGAGATTAGATGGAGATGAAGATCAATTTGATTTGATTGAGACGACTGTCTATTTGCCATATGTCCACACTTTGGACACAATAGATATCAATAGAAATCACATTTGATAGCATTGGCAACACATCACAACATATTTAGAATAACTCTCAGCACACGTCAAATGAATGCCTAAACGATAACATCATTTGCTTTTTTGAATTTCATATAAAGTTTCTTATATTTCACACATTAATTATCGTTATATTCATTAAAGGATTAAAGTATTAAAACATTATTTGTTATAAAAGTTATAAAAGGAATCCATTATTAGAAGTATGGCTTTAGAGGCAACTCTTGTATTGCTATTGTTTTATATCGCTTTTGCACACAATTAATCCCAGAATTTATACTTTGAATATAAACTCTAATTAATTAAAAAAAACTATTTTCGAGTCTAAATAATTATTCTGTTCTCTGTCTAAGTATTGTCTGGTATTAGAGGTTACGCCTTATATTTAATACGTTTTGCTTTAGAATAAAGTTTTAAGAGTAATATCGTCTCAAAACAAAAATAAATTTTAATTCAAATTTAAATTAAATAAATTATATCTTAAATGCGATCTTAATTCAATAAAAGCTTATTGAATTGAGCAAGACACTAATAGAAGTTGCATTTAATCTTAAAAGATCTTTATTTTATGATTAGATTTGAATGTAAATAACCCTTAAAATTGACGATAAAATCAAATCAATTATTAATAAAACGATTAAAATTGAATAAATTCTGAGCAAACATTTCAACTAAGCTCTACGTCCTTTTAAAAGCGGAATATATTTATAAGAAGATAAATGATCTGAAATATTTTCACTAAAATTCAATTTAATGTTTGAAATTCAGGTAATCATTATTTTATAAATAACTCATAAAAACTAATTAGAGTTTTAAAAATGAACGGAAAAAAACAGTTTAAGTAAATAAATAAAAAAAGTTTTTCATTAAATTAAAGAAACCATTTATTTAAATATAAAGTTAAGTATAGTTTAAATAACTGTTTTATTATTGGCCCAAACTTTTCAAATATTTTAATTAAAAGTTTAAAATAAGACTTTTTTTCTTTATTTAATTCTCAGATCTTTTAAAGTATTTAATTATATTAATTAAAATTAAATCTTTAAGAGTTTAATCAAATTGATATCAAACACGGATTCATAACATAAACTAATGATTGAAAATACAGTGAAAACTCAATATTAAGAGAAAACTTCACTAAAAGTTTCGTTAATTCAGAATTAAAGCCCAGTTTTACAGACAGTGTTTTAAATTGGATCCATTGCTAATAAAAATAATAATAATAATAATAAGGAATTATAATAAATAAATTGAAATCACTTGAGATTTAGTTTCTCCAAAATGACTTTAATGATTACAAAAGTGCGGCACAGATTTGAATGCATAAGACATTAGTCTAATGTAAATTCAGTGTTGGCTTTGGTTTTTGGATAAATAAACTGTTCGTTTCCTAACGAATATTATATTAAATCCCAGACATAAAGTTCTTTGCAATTGAACTGAACTCGTTTTACACAGAAATGAATTGTTATTAAATTTAATTCGTTTTAATTTTCTTAATTATTAACGTTTACTCTAATTAGGCTTAAATTAAGAGAATGAAAACTATACTCGATTACTATGGACTCCATTATTCATATTTAATAACTTTATGTGAAGTTTATGTCACTTTCGTTATTAACTTTCATTAATATATTTAAACTTATTATTCGTTTTTTTCAGATAATTATTCAAAAAATTTCTCTTTTATTTCGGAAAAGAATTGAATAGAATTTTCAATAAAATACAAATTTTCATAGATTATTATATTCGAGGACTTCCAGGAATCAAAACAAAGACTTTTTATACCGCAAAAGAACCTAAAGATTTACTGCTATTTATTCCGAAACGATTTATTACAAACTCATTAAAGAATTTAAAAGTGAAGTCAAAGATAACAAACAATTCTACCGAACAATCGCTAATCCATGGATTCAATAGAATACCTCTACTCTTAACATATTCATATGGTGTGCGCTAACAGTTATCATTATTTATGTTTTAAAAAACAAGTGAAACATCAGAACTAGTTTCTAATAGGAAGCCCTCCGGCAATGAAATTCTCAGCACAAAAATAGAACTACTTTTTTAATGGTCAAACTATCACGCAATGCCTCTCTCTCTCTCTCTCTCTCTCTCTCTCTCTCTCTCTCTCTCTCTCTCTCTCTTGCCTGAGAGCCAGTTGTGCCATCCTTCCCCATAGCCTGGTTGTGTTCATACTCACACAATTTTCATCCCTTTTATTCTATTCTATATATATTTCCTCATAATCTTTAGCTTAAGAGCCGGTTATATAATCTTGAACTCAGTGTTGAGAAGTACCATTCAGTTCCTCGTAGAAACATAGCATATCTCTGAGTGGGGCTCTGTTTTAACGAATCAATGTCTGACAATACAAACACAGTATCTGTTGGTATACTTTTTTTGCATTAGAGTCCGGTTTTTAACGTCAAAACAAGATTTTTGTATATATTTTTGTTTTTTCATTCGCTTATCATTTGTTAATATATAGGAAATAAAAAAAATATATAAACAAAACAAAAACAGACGAATAAATACTATTTTATTCATTGAAATAATAAAATTATTTTTCGTTAATAAAAAGTCTAAAAATACAACAGAAAAGTGTTGAAAGAAAACACTTTAACTCATTTTTTATCCATCGATTAGAGTTCAATGCTATTTGTAAACCAATTTGACTCTTTTCCTACTAAATTCTGATAATTTGATTGGTCACTTATTGACATATTAACTAGATAGATTACATCTAAAAATAGATAAATTTAAGTTAAATATTTATGTCTTCGACTTATCCTTTGGTTAATTAATTTCTTAATTAATCTAATCTGAGACAAATATATCTAATCATTTTTGATTAATTCCCGTAAAGAACCGGAAAAAACATGAGTTGCAGAACTCTTCCTGACTTATGACTCTTCTATTCATTAAATATGAAATATTATATAAATATATTTACGCGAATCTAAAATTAGATAACTTTTTCTCTATTTTGATAATCGCTAAACACAAAGAGAGAGGGAGAGGGAGGGAGAGGGAGAGGGAGAGAGAGAGAGAGAGAGAGAGAGAGAGAGAGAGAGAGAGAGAGAGAGAGAGAGAGAAATAATAGTATAAAATCGAAAATTAGTGCCATTTTATGATATTTGTGTTTGACATCAATATTAGAATTAAATTTAATGTAATTTTTGGAAATGTTTTGAACGTTATATTTAAGTAATAACACGAGACTCGAGTTAATAACACTTTACGAATGGCTTTGATTTTGACCTCTTTTAAGACACACATACATATATTTATGGCATATTCTGACTCAAGAAAAGAGGTCTTTGATATTTGAAGCGATGCCAAAGAAAATCTCGTCATTCCTTTCGTTAATATCCAGGGATGACCAAAGGTCTCGACCCTAAGGGGGGTATACCCCTCTTTAGAGCAAAAAAATCTAGACAGACCTAGTGCTTGTCCATAGACGCTATTGTTAAAAGTACAAAACCCATGGGGAGGGGGGTATTTTGCTAATTTTGCTCTCCAAGGGCTGTCCCCTTTGGCCATCCCTGTTAAAATCCATTCAATGGTTAAATACACTCTTCACCGCTCTTCACAAAATTGAGAAATTATTGGCACAGAATTATGAAAATCTGTTGAGTTATGCACAATAAAAAGGGCGATACAAATACCAAAACACATTTGCCTTTCGCACAATACAAACAACCCTTTCATTCGTCTTTGTCTTCAACAGTATCTCAACAGTGAAGACAAAGAACTTTCTGATAGTTTTCAATAAACTATGTATTCATTGGACGGAATAATTAAAATTTATTTTTCGATAATTTTTCTTCTGTTCAAAAGGCGTAAACCGTTTTTAAAAAGAAATCTTCACTTTTTTCGTGAAAATTTCCTTAAAGTTAAGACTAGTTTTGTGTCTAATCTAAACATTTCAATGAATCTGTTATATGGAAGGACTCCTTTTTCGGGCACTTCTTATGGTAAAACAGGTGTCAAAAAACTCATTTGCAATTGTATTAAACATTTGATGAAAAAAAACTTAATTAAACTGTTCTATCAATTTATGTGAAAAGACGTTAATTTTATAAATTTGAGTGAAATTAAATTCAAATTTTATTTATAAAATCCATTTCCAAAATAAATTGTTTGATTGAATAGATTAGAGCTCAGAATAAACTTATTTTTATTATAAGACTCACTCCCGAAAGCAAACACTCTTTTAAACTGATTTTCTAAAAATATTGAAATTATATAAAAAATAATAACATTTTCTTTACTACAGAATAAGTGTTGAGAATATATTTCATTTCATTTTATTATAAAATTTCCAAAAATAATATTCCGGTTTCGGCTAAAACTATGTGGAACTCAATAAAAGTAATATCCATTAGAAGTGAAACAATTTTATTATGTTCTTGATATAAGGCAGGTTCTAGTAATTGAGGCATAACATAATAAACTAGGTATGAATGGAGTTTTTTTTCATAGTATCTTCACTGACCAAAAACTTATTCATTTAATAAATCATTTTAATTGTTTATAAAGTTATTAACCCTTTGCAGGATATTAATCACTATTTTGTTATGATTAATTTGAACCTTTTTAGTTTGCCATGCTCATATCTCATCTACATTATGATAAATTGCAAGCTGCAATTTGCAACTACCACATTTCCGATTCTTTATTAAGATTATCCTCACAACAAGTTTGTGGCAAATCTATAATCACTGTATTTAATAATTATAAGTTAATAAATTAATGTTCCTAGATAAAATCATTAATTTCTTTTATATTGAAGATAATATTATCTTGCTAGATAATTATTGAGTGCAATATCTATTTATCCTAGATTATATAAGATAAGTATATTTTATAAGTTTTTGGAAAGTTTACTAAAAATGATTTCTAATATTTCTGGTTTTTCCTAGGTTACTTCATAAATTCTAAATTAAAATTATTGTAGATAACTCATTAATTATCCTTGCTGATATAATAAGAGCGAGGCACAAATAAAAACAGAAAATGCATTCAGCATTTTAATGAAATAAATATTAGTTATCGCTTATAAACTTATCTTGCTAATTTAATTTGAATTTTAAAAACTTAATTAATTCATTTTCAATAGATTTCCTCCAAATTTAAATGTAGTGATTAAAGTGTTGGCGACTAAACCTGGTTATGAGACGAGAAAATTGCATCAATCGATTGAAAGTTTCAATATATTCTGTTTGAAGAAAAACCTTCACTCGATTTGATTCAAAGATATGAATAGTTTTGAATTCAAATTGAATTTGACTTTAAAATTAAGATGAGGTCAACGAAATTGAGTATAGAATTTAGTTATATATTTAGATAAATGTTAACAGAAAGCAAAACTTTTGAGGCAAACCTTTGCCTCAATATACATGTAGTTGCTAGGGTATAGCACAGGGTATAGCACTGGATATTGCACTGGGAATTGAGTTTAATCTTTGGCTATTTTCACTCTTAAATTCAGGTAATCTTTAATTCAAAAGTAAAGCAAAGATTTAGTGAAAGTTATAGAATAGAAGATAGAAATCGAGAGTCAAATCAGAATCAAAAGTACTGTAAAAACTGTTTGACTGTTATATTAGAGACTATACAAGAGTATACTCTCGAGGAATGTCAGAATCGAATGAAAAAAAAAGAATATGAAGACTACTATCGGAAGAAAGAGATAAGAATATTTGAGAGAAATTAGTTTCAAAATATTTGAACTCAAATAAAACAAAAAAAGTGGCAAAAAAATGGCAAAAATTCAATTTCGAAGAATAAGTCGAAGAGTTGTTTCCTAAGAGTTTGTGTCAAAAAATGGGCGAAAATTTTCTGACACAAACACGTAATGACTGACAGAATTGTTTAGTTTCTAAACAGTTATTCTGAAGAGAAATTTGTCGGCGAGAAAAAAAAATTGACTCTAGCACAAGAGCCGGTTATATAATCTTGAACTCAACAAACAGTACCATTCAGTTCCTAAAACGATGGTCTCTGTGTTAGCAAATGAGCCGTCAGTTTGTCTGACAATACATTTTTAAAAAACACAACAAAACTTTTCTATTGAGTCCGGTTTTTAAACTTTCAAAGATGTTTTCCGACACAACATTTTCTTCTAATCATTTTATTCATCAATAAATAGGAAATGAATTGAAACGGAATTAATGAAACTCTGAATATATTTATCATATTTTAGTTATTATTCATATTTTCGATTCATATGAATATCATTTTATATGAATAATAAGTTTTATAACAAAATTTTTTGAATAATAATAAAAGTTTAGTCATTAAACTTTGGAGAAGAAGAGCTCAGAATAACTATTAGTGGAATGACTCACCTTTTGATTACCGATCACTTTTTGCCAAATATTTGATTAGAAACCAATTATTTGAAGAATTTAATCAAATTTCGGTTCCCTTTAGTTCCAAACTTTTGAGATATGAATTAAATGAAGAAATGTTTGCAAAACACACAAAAAAAATGTTAATTAGATTTCGTTTTGGAATCAGTCCTAAGAATAACAGCCAAGAATTGAACTTTAATAATATCCTCGATCACAATCAGTGAAAGTAGCAAGGACACTCCACAAGAATACGTGACAGTCTTGGAATGACCGAAACAAGAGTTAACAGTAAAAACTTCAATGCCTTCACTCAAATACACAGAGAGTTTGTTTTGAAAACACTATTCTCTCAGTTATATGAGGTATGAATGAGTGCTAAGTTTGTTGTTTGACTGCAATAGTCGTCTCTCCAATGCTGTACAGCGCAGACACACACTCACAGACAGCGCTCAACTCTAACTCAACTGAAGCGGTTCTGAGTGATGAGCGCACAGTCCAACTCCACCTCTGGAGTGAAGAGTAGATAAAGTTTTGGCTCTAGCTTCTTTTATTTTCTTTTAACTTTGTTTTTAAGAAGCGGTGCTTTTCTTGGAATTACAACTATTCTTAGACAGTAGTCAGTCATCAATTGTTTACTTTAGATAAGAATGTGTATGGTAACTTTCCAATCTATTACAAATACATACTCTGACATAAGAGGGACGGGAGATATATTATGAATTGTTGTCATGCACAATTTAACTAAAAAAAATTTAATGAACTTGGCAAACTCTGCTTCTTTTTAACTAGTCAACTTTTCAGGCTTGTTCACATCCGTTTCTGGATGACCTGCACAGACAGACATTTACTCAAGTAAAACGGTTTGTGTGTTGCATAAGAGAAGAACCTTGGATTAGATCATTCACCGTAACAGTGAAGTGACTTTCATTTCCATACAATACCAGTACAATGACTACCAGTCCTTTCGCTTGTGTCGCACTTTTCTACTAAAAGTGTTGTCAACAGAAAAAAATATTGAAAACTATTCTCTTTAGTTAAGTATTGTCACCAAATACTTGTCTTTCAGTCCTCTTTGAACCTCTCCCTCCTTCCCTCCCAGTTCTCTCTCTCTCTCTCTCTCTCTCTCTCTCTCTCTCTCTCTCTCCCTCTCCCCCTCTCTCTCTCTCTCCAAACATAAAACTCAAACAAAGAATAAGTGAAGTTCTTGTGCTCAGGTATTAAAACATATTTAAAGAGGAAATTATACGAAATAAATGACATTAAATTATTATCTCTTTTAAAGATTTTGTTAATAACAATTGCCATTAATATATCCGCCCAAAAGACAGTGGTCTTTACCACAGGGAAGAACAGGAACACAGGAGAAGCATTTCTTTAATAACTTGTTTGAAGTCATATATAACACCCAAACAACAGGTCTTCGGAGGCAACAAAACAACGAATTTTTGTGTTGTTTTCGTTGGAAAAGTATTTCTCTCTTCACTTCTGATCGTCTTTTTATGTAAAATAAGTTCAAAAAAATTGTTTATATTTTTCAATGTTTTCGCACTTCTTTTGCATTGAGTTTTGAAAAACGATTTTTGATTTTTTTTGTTCAGTTATTACTCTTACTTTTATGTTAAACGGTTTGAACGGAAAAATTATTTCGTTAAACACTTTTTTCTTTATTCTTATGTCTGAATAAAAAATAATAGGAGAGAGAGAAAGAGAGAAAGTGCACAGAATAAAATCATAGCTATAATTCTATTCAAAACCATTAGTGCCGACAAATGATTAGCTAATTATGAATGTATTTTAGACATGACTTCACATATGATTGCAATTATTGTAGAAAAAGAGACAAAATTCCGATAAAGTCATACAACTATTGAACGATAGTTTGTTTTTTGTTTAGAAAACAGCGCAAAGAATGTCAACAATTGATAGTTAGAGCCATTGATCAGTGATCACAAGCCATGTCCTCTTTTACTGATAATCGCATAATTCTAATGTATTTTATAATTTATGTATAAATGAGTCAAACAAAAATTGGTCTAATTTTAAGAGGAGTCAGTGCTGAGCAACACATACTTTCATAGCTTAAGTTGTCGTAATAGCTCTGGTAATGAATGAGAAAATAAATGTGTGTTCAGAGGGACAGAACAAAAATGGTTGAACTCCACAAATGATAGCCTATTATTAAATGACATCCAGTGCTGGAGTCAAACATTAAAAAAAAGAAAATTATATTTAAATACAAATTATATGAAAAGTCATTGAATTTGTTATATTAACAGATGTGTAAAAGTGTGAGTTCTCTTCAAGAGGATATGTTTTTGTGGCAATGGACCTGTGGTTACGAATAGCATATGTTGCACAGCACACATTTAAAAGTGTGCATGATACATTTTTCTATCTATATTTAACTAATAGAGACAATAATAAAAGGTTTAATTACTTAATAACAAAATCAGAAGTAATTTTTCGTTAATTATTCGATGAAATGAGTAAATGGATGTCAATTCAGTTGTCTTTCTATAAGTGACTGAATTAATAAAACATAGACTAAATCGATAGGCCTTTAATTGAATGTTTGGATGGCATTTGCATTAAAAAATGATTGCTTGGGTTTAATGATCTCCACCTCCGCGAAGGAATGGCTTACAATTCACTATTATAGGGATGTGTCCATAGAAAGTGTGAATTACAATAGATTGAGATCAGTGACAATGAATTAAGAGTTTATGTGACGAAAATTGCTTTCAAACAACAAAAAATAATGAATAGCGAGAGAGAGGGGAGGGAGGGAGAGAGAGAGAGAGAGAGAGAGAGAGAGAGAGAGAGAGAGAGAGAGAGAGAGAGAGAGAGACGATATGACACATCTTTTGATTTATTGCTATTATCTTTCAGACAAAAAATTGATTGAATGAATTGCGCTTAAAATCTATGCGCTTATAATTATAGCCAATTTTAATGCGATTTACATTTTTTGCCTTTTGCTCCGTTCATAATAGGGCTGTGATGTGCAAGAATAAAAAAGGTTATTCATGAGATTAGGCTTTAATAGATTAAATTTTTGTTTTTAAAAAAAAAGTTCACTCATGTGATGGTAAAAGAGATTCTTTTCGGAGCAGAAAAAATAGGAAACTATTTGTTGTAAATGATGTCAGAATAATATCAATTCATAGTTAATGAATGCAAATCAATGGCGATAAACAATAATCACATTTTTTTATTCACTGGAAAAAATTAGTTCAAAAAACCCGATTGTTTTCGACTAATATTTCAAAGTTTTCATAACATTTTTCATGTCGTGCTTTCAGTCGAGAGCCAAGAATTAATCATAAAAAGCCTTTCTTTTCATTAGACTAAAGGCTTGGAAAGAGTTTAATGATCTCATCAATTATTAAACCAAAGGGTCTCTCTCTTTCTCCCTCTCTCTCCCTCCATCTCTCTCTCTCTCCCTCTCTCTCTCCCTCTCCCTCTCTCCCCCTCCCTCTCTCCCCTCTCCCTCTATCTCTCCCCTAATTTTTCAAAAGAGTTTTACTCAAATAATTTTTTATATCAAAATAAAAGTTTACACTATTTTGAACATTCAGTCGATTGAAGTGTGAATTATATAAATTATGTCTATATTTTGAGCCAAAGTTTGTAATTATCTGATGGAAAGACATCGCAACTAAGGAATAGATGTCTTTTATCAATGAGTTAATGGTCTGAAAGAGGGTTTGATTTAAATTTTGTTTTTCATCTAAAATATAAACAAGGTTTGAGGGCAAAGCTGTAATCACTACATTTATGATAATTTTCAATAAGATTCTCAGATGGTTTTAAAATATTCTAAATTTATTTCTCAAATTGTGAGTGGATAAATATATGGTTTTATTGATATATAGGGGATTATGAAACGGATTAATCAGTGTACTCGGGGATTAGTGTACGCGTGGATTAGCGTACCCGTGGATTAGTATAAACGCGGATTAGTGTACGCGCATATTAGTGCACGCACGGATTAGTGTACTCGCGGATTAGTATACGCGTATATTGATGTACTTGTGGATAAGTGTAAGCGTGGTCTAGTGTAAAAAGGTTTAGTGTTTGGATAAATTAATACATTACTTTAGTTCCATTACTAACAAAAGATCTCCCTGTTTCCTTCATTAATGCCCAAAGGAATTAGCCTATATATTCATTATAATTTATAATATACAGTGAGCGCCAGAAATAAGGAAACGCAGTCAAAGGCAGACAATGCTTTTTCTATGGGAGTAATCCTTAAATTCAGTTTAGACCAGGTATATTGTAAATGAAAAATTATTTTATTAGTCAAATATTTAAATTTATTTCTGGCGCTCACTGTAGATCTTTATAAAGAACCCAACTTATCTCTAATTGAAGAGTTAGAATATCTCAGTTTCTAGCAAAAGACTTACATATCCCCTTTGTTAATATACAAAATGAACCTCCACGTCTTCTCTGATAATATCTATATAAAGCATCTAGAGAGACAGAGGCTTATCTGTCTCTTCCTTCCCAAATAATGAGAGTATATTAACCTGTGGTCTTTTGCAAGTAAAGAGAAGGCGCAAGCCTCTATAGATTCCTAGTCTTCAGATATTAACGG
>JAQIXI010000865.1:0-17615 GCA_034700165.1 Galumnidae sp. Gr-Ori-00277 | reverse complement strand
CAAAAATGATTTTACCAATCAATTCTACATTTCATAAGCTTTCTAAAGAGACCAAGATCATTTTAATCCGCCACATACCATAAAGAGAATTGCCTTCTTAGTAAGTGTATTCAGAAATTATAAAAAAATGTTTTGCTCTTTTTCTCCTCAAAGCCTATCACTGATTTATAGCATAAGAATAAGTTTTTATAAAAATATTAATGAATTTAGTTTTAAATTAGATTTTTTTTTCTCAATAAAATAATTGGTTTCAATGAATCATTGGTTCAGTTATTGCAAGACTTAATTTTGAATTTTATTTTTTTAATAAAAATAAGGTAACGTTTAATAATATTTATTGCGGTCACACATCAAAAGCCCTAAAATAGTGAATTTGTATTTGAATTCTGTATTCAATTAGTTTTTATGCTATGAATTATAGATATTAAAAAGATTAGTGACTTTTACAGTAAAATATAAACAAGAATTGATTTATAAGATTCACTATCGATTGCAGTGAAAATCAAACTTATTTTTGAAGTATTTGTGAGAAATTTTGATGAAAAATATTGATTTCTATTTGTTATCGAATCAATTGATTTGAAAATACGATTCTCTGGAAAATAAATCGATGTTTCCATCAGTCAAATGGACTCAAACTCTTGATTTTATGATAATTTTTAATTAAAACGATATTCTTTTGAAGAGATAATAAAAGAGATAATCAGATGAAATATCAGTTAATTATATTTTTTTTAAAAAAATAATTTCAAAGTTATTTTTGAATGAAAACTATTAAACATTTTTTAACTCAATAAAAGTCAAAGACGTCTTATGATTCGAAGCTCAGAATAAATTTTCTGAGGGAAAAGACATGAATTATTGGGAACAGAGTTTAATTTCGTTTTAATAAAGTTGTCAGATAATATGAAAACTTTATGAGATTAATGTAAAGTCACTGAAGACAAGACAGTGTAATCAAACACCTCTTAGAATAGCGTTTTTCAAATAGTTTTAATGTCAGGTCAGTGCCAGTACTAATGCCAGTGCCAGTGCCAGTGCCAGTGCAAGACTCTAATTCAAACTAAAATTAAGTTCAGTTTTAATTTGAGATAATTAACGACATAAACAAACGGAAAAAAAACTGATTCAATAGGTCTTCAGTTATTTATATATTTTTAAAATAACTTTTTTACTCATTTAATAACTTTTATATTCTAAGTCTTATATCATTAACTCTTTTATTTCTAAACAAAGTTATTATCTCTTGAGATGTTTTGTTTGTAGAATACATAAGAAGGCATTTGGTTGTAACTTTGCAAGTGGTTCATCAAATTTGCTCTTCTCTTCAAAATTTACTGGAATATAGTTTAGAACAAAACTGTTTTGAAATAAAGGCTTATAAAGCATTACATAATCATTAATATCATTAATTTGTGTTTTAATGTCTTGTATTAAATAGTTGTAAATCTTCTCCAAATTATAATCTTTTTGTATAGATATAGTCATTTAAATATAATGTTTCGACAATAATTAACTCAATGTTTTGTGTTTTTAAATAGAAAAAGGGTTGAAAAAGAGGGGTAGGCAGGGGTAGGTCCTCACCACCCATTTTTTTAAAAGATATTATTATTAAAAAGAGAATGAAATGAGTGAATGACTGCAATCAACAAATGCATGAATTGTATGCTTTTCAGCAAAAGATTTATTGATTTAAACTCAAAAATTCATTTAAAAGTCAGTGTTTTCTTTGAATTTTACCGATCATTCAAATAAGGCATTCCTTCTATTTTTAAGACCAAAGTATTTATTGACTGACTCTAACTGTGAGTGACATATATAACACCTTATATTAAAATGTTGTCGTCATTCACATGACTAAGAAATAAGAAAACAATTTTTACGGCTTTTCTTATGATTCAAGTGATGCTGTATTTGGCGTATTATTGTTGACACAATCACACAATCGGCTAAATATAACCCATATCTCAACTTTTTTTTCAGTTCAACAAATATTCATTTATGGCTCAACATTTAATAGAGTTAAATGTCTGATATGAGGTTCTCAACAATTATAGTACAACTTTTTAATAAACTAAAAGTCAAACAAGAATTCAATGAAGAGTTTATGTGAGACTTTGAACGTCAAAACAAATGTCTTAAATGCAATAATTGCCACAAATGTTATACAAATATCATTTTTATAATGTAATGTTGCGGTCATATCAGCGCTGGCAGCGAATGTAAAGTGATATAATGGGATGTCATGGGCTCTAAGGGGACTCACCCATCAAATTATCTTCTAATCGATGGGCAATCAATTTAGTGTCGAAGTTATTATTATTTTTCAATAATTGCGATATAAATGTTTAAATAAATTAAAAACTGATTAAATTGAAAAGGAATAAATTCAGCCTGAATTGACCCCTCCCTCTGTCCATATACTCTTCTTTTGATTGCAATAAAAAATAAGAGAAAAGAGTATTCTTGTTATCTCATATAATAAATATTAAATAAATGCCCTTGGCACATTTCATTCCAATGTTAAGACTCTTCTTTTTCTACAAACAAATGATTCTTTTTATTTGCATTAATTGATGACTTCAGTGTCTACGGGGGGTTAAAAGGGTGGCAGAGATATGGCTGAGGTATGTCTGGCTTTCAACCCAATTTAAAACAGATATTTCTTTACTAGAATTGATTAAATGAAATATAATAATTGGCTTTCGATAGAAATTGAGTTATTTATGAATAAAATTCTGTAATAATACTATCGATATTGAAATCAAATTATACCTAGGCAAATCTCAATAGCAATCACTTATATGTCATTTGCAAAGTTTGTTTTTGTCGGATGTTATCAATCAAACCCTAAAAACCTTAAATATATATTAGTTTCTAAATCATAGATTTCTAAAATCCATTCCTATATTGTAGTGTCAGATAGAGTTAAATAATTAAATTTTTGTTAAATCTTTTATTTTTCTTCTCTAAAAGTAAATTATGTTTTAAAGAAGAATAAAAAAGAAGAAAATATTCGCATTAATTCTGTTCTAATATTAATAATCACTGATAAACAAATGATCGCAAAACTAATGAGTTTATGAATTTATGAAACGTGTGTTTAATACAAACAAAAAATATGGTTAAACTCCACAATTCATTAATATATATGTATTAATATTTATTAAACATTCGCTAATTTTTGGTTAACAAAATGATTAAATACTTTTTTTTCTGTTATTTATTTTATTTAAAAATTTATTTGCAATTCTTTCGATTAGATTCTAGAGTTGTGTCAACGAAATTATTTATAATTTATTTTTTGTTTAACTTTTGAGAAATTCCTAATAAATCGGCGAAAAAGTTCTCAAACAAAAAAAATAGTATTTATTTAATTAAAATAATAATTTCGTGTTTTTCTGTTCATTTATTTTCTCTGTAAACAATTGGTTTGTATTTCAAATTTGAGGAATTCATTCATTTTTGAAAGCAATTGTTTATAGAGATAATAGGGATCACCCACTCATTCGACTCTATGGACACTACATATAAGCAGTTTTTAGATGATGTATACATCAGGAAAGCGACTCTTGAATGAGGTTTACCAGCGATAGCATAATAACTGGCATAAGCGCACATCCATAGGATGAGGTCCTTGACATTGCCATCACTGATTGTGACCCAAATAACTCCAATGAAGTGCTTCTCTTCTTCTTTATATTTTCAATTTTTTCGTTGGAAAACATACTCTGTTTAGCGTTGAGTTCAAGCGATTAAAACACGACTTAATGCTAACTATAGTTAACGATATGGAAAACGATAAATGTTTGATTCAAATACACATCTCTTTAGTAATGATAACTATAGAGCACAGGATTGTAAGCCTTACAACACTTTACATAAATAAATAATTTCTATGTAAAACATATTCATAATTACATGCCTTTTAGCGAAGTATCATTTTTCAGGAGTTTAGCGCTTATTTTTGCGGTACAAACACTTCTTCTACACATCATTTAGTGCTCTATTCTTAGTATAGTTAAGTTTTACCGCTTAATTCCATCTGAGAAGAACCTCGTTTAGAGATCAATCCTTATTTTATTTTAATGTCTTTTTTCCAAATATGCATTTAATAGTAATTTTATTACAAAATAAATATAGAGTTCCCCTAATATTAAGAATAGAGTGTAAAAGAGTATAAAACTTTCAACTATTTTAGTTATCGAGTTTGAGTTTCGAGGGTTTTGAGGGTTTGGGCAATAAATTACTTCAATATATGGCTTTAGAAACATTGTTTTACTTAATTATAGTATAACTGAGTTTTAATTGAAAATAAATGTTAAAATTAACACAAAACTAATTAATTTTTCCAGAATTTCGTTAAAATCATTCATTCATTTTCACGATTTTTTTAAATAATAATTGAATACAAATGTATGTAATGTATATAAAATGTATATAAACTTTGACTAATTTTTTTTTGTGTTAAACTTTGTTGTTGTTGTTGTTGCTAGACACTTTGAATTTCATTTTGATATTAATAATGACTCAAACAATGAAATGTCGAAACCATGAATATTCTTAATTAAAAGTTTATTCAAATTAAATGAGCACCAAATGGACAGAAATGTCACCCAAATGTCAATTCAGACCTCATATATAATTTAATTCGTCAAAAATCTCTGACTAATTGAAAGAATAATTATTATAATGAGTTATAAAATCGTTAATAAGACGGATGACATTATAAGCATTAAATGTTTATAATAGGTTTGACTGTTGTCTCACAAATTAAAAAAATTGAAATTAGAAATTAAATGAACTCTAACTCGCTTTTGAAAAATTCATAATAGCATTATGTAAGACATTAACTGTTTTGTATAATATTTATATAATAGTAATAATAATAATAATAATAATAATAATATTCACTTAAATAAAAATGTTTTCAGACGGAAAAGTGAACAAAAAGATTGCTATCAATTGTTTCGTTTTTTCTTTATTTATATCTTACAACTGATAGTACTCTAAGAAAAGTATTCAATAAAACTAACTTAAATGTTAAACTTCATTAATAATTCGCATATGATCGAGGTCTTTAGTTTGCTCAATTTATTTGTTGCTTGTTCACTTTTTAAAAAATATTTTGATTTGATTAAAATTGATTTGCTTTTAATTATAGTAAATAAGAAGGAATTGATTTCAAGTGAGGCTTATAAATGATTAGATGGTTGTAAAGCCTCGCCAACACTCTCGAGCCAACTCTGAAGGATAGGTTTGGCACAGACTTGAAACTACTCTCTCGTCAATCAGTCTTTTGAGAGGAAAAAAAAGTTATAAATCCAGAAATGTATACATTTGTGTAATATATGTGGGGGTCATTGCCGTTGTGAGCACTGTCTCACACTATTCTGAGTCCCAGTTGTCGGTCATTGAATGTGGAAAAGCATTATATTAAACACACAATAAGAATGTGATATTAACTTCTATTAACTTTATTAATAAAAATTATTTTTCTATTAACGGATAAATTTTTTATTGAATTTTTCGTTATTTTCTTCACTCCATTAGCCGTCAAAATATCTTATATTCAATTTTTCTCTTTCTTTTCAAAAATAACTCTTCGTTTGAAAAGTGTTTTTCTTTTTCTGGATTGCAATCAAAGAATGTTTTGTTATCCATTCCTGTGTTTTCATGTTTTGCTTTTTATCTGAATATTGAGCCAAAAATACTATTGTTTTTCTGCTGTCAATAAAAAAGCAAGTTTTGAATCAAAGTTCCTTTTTTTGAGTACATCTCGAGATTCGGGTTTAGTTATGGTCTTTCTTTCGACTACATAAAAGTCTATATTTATTATCACAAAAGTAACTGATTTTTTTCATTGACTTTACATTTGAGGCAAACATTAAATATATTAGTTGTGGAGAAAAAAAAATATTAATAAATTACCAAAAAATTCATATTTTTATTGCGAGAATTCGTTTGAAAAGAAATGTAAAAATAAGAGAAAATTATAAATAAATATTAAGAAAATGTTTACTCAAAATTCATGAGTTTTCAATGAATTTTAAGATAAAATGCATTGAAATTTCTTTACCGAACACTATATGTTATAAATTAATGAATACATAAGTTTGTTGTTTTTAGCCCTTTTCCCAGACATTCATTCATTCATTGTTAAGAAGAGTACGGTTTAGATTTATAGCCTCTTTTATTGAAATATTTTATTTAATTATTCATAAAAGTAATGGTCGAACAAAAATAAAAAGATTTGTCTATTTTTGGGATTAGATCTGTTCTCTTCAATAGTAAATCTCGATTAACGAAACGCCCAAAACTTTGTTAACATTCAAGACGTGATTCTTGTGTTTAAAAATGTTCTTATATTCTAATTCTTGTTTTTTTGGACAAAAATCTTGGGAAATGTTAAAGGATTAGTTAAGAAATAACTACTCGGCAACAGTTGAGTGCAAGGAATTAAAGTGTTATTTATTTTTTATTATTTTATTGTTGTTTTAATCTTTTTTCAATGTATTTAATTTAGAGTATCTTGTTATTTTTTTCAAATTCTGTCAGAACTCTGTTATCAAAACTTTCCTTGATGATTAATTTCTAGTTTTGAAGACTTTTGTGAAGCCGTTTATTGGTATTAGAATTGGGTTTGAAAATTAATGATTCTTGGTGAAAAATTATGTGCTAGATAATGAGCCAAAAAAAGGAGAATAATTCTCTTCTTTTGGTTAAATCAATTATTTTATGAACCGTTTGTTAGCAAATAATAAATCATTTAATCTAAAAGTTATTAAACTTTTCCCAAAACTGTTTAAAACAAAAGAAATGTATTCTTTTATTCTGATCTCAATGTTTAAGCTGAGGCTCAACCTCAGAGCCGGTGCTTATAATTTCAAATTAGTTTTGAGTTAATATGCGAAAGACCAGTGCCTTAAATAGAGGCAAAGGGTTCTGTGATCTACTATTGTTGAGTCCATTACCACTACAACAAACATTTCCGGTGAGAAAACAATAATGATTTGAATTAACATAATATTAATAATATTTATTTATTCTGTTTTGTGGGCCTCTAATGTATACTCAAAGGTTTGGGTCATAAATAAATTTGATAACACATAGATTTGTGACCCAAATCTATTACTCAAAACTCTTTGCATCAAAGAAAGACCTACTCTATAGTCATCAACAGAAAGGTTTTCCCACAAAACCAATAGTGAAACAGTGTTTCACTTATTCGAGAGGACATTGAAGTGAGGCCTCAATACTATATTTGTGGTAAAAATCTTAGCCGTTCGCGATGTGGGCCAACCGAGTGCCGACTCATTTTACTTAAGAGTCCAATAAATTGACGATAATTGTAAATAACATATTAGTCGGTTCAGGGCTTTCGCTATTGGCCCACATTAGGCGCGTTCTCATCCTTACGGGTAATGAACATTAGCTCCGATTGAGAACAGGTTTAGCATCCAATACAACAATTTCTGAGACCTCAACAGTCCATTCAGTTAAGAACACAATATTTGAATATTAACCCCACATTCAAGTGTGGCATCACTTTTGACTCTAAAGTGAATTAGTAGTGAATGTGTGACCGATCGAGACTCGCATCCAAACTATAAAAGCTTTAGGAGTTAGTGCTATGCCTTTCTTCTCGATTTGATCCGTCGGTGATTACATCTCAATAGACTTTACTCTCTGTTTGTTATTTAATAGAATTAATAATTTATTGAATCGAATGAATTCCAATCGAAAAATTGTTTTTAGTTTAGATTTTGTTGAAGACTATTGTGTGTGAACTGCTCTTGACGTGAGCCAAACCTATCAAAAACATTTGTTGAACTGATCATAGGATAATACAAGCAATTAAAGCAATGATAAGGGTATGTATTTGTCATTTCTTATGCAAAAAAGAGTCAATAAAATTTAGTTTTCATTTTAAAGTAGTTATTAGAGTCCACACAATTTAAATAAAAAATTTTATTTTTATGGGAAAAGCCTTAATGATTGTCATATTTGTTAAGTATATCTAAAGGCCAGTTCAGTGACATTCGTGCAGAAGAGTTGTACCTCAAAGTTCCAGATATTCTGTTCGTGCGAACTATTAATTGGAAATTTTGGAACTCATTTCGGTTTAATTAGTTATTCGTTTGTTTTTTTGACAAAAAGTTTAAAAGAGTCGAAGAGTCGGCGAAAAGACTTTAAAAGTGATATCAGTTCACATCGTTTTCTAATTAAAATGTTTTCTTTAATTGAATCCATTTTCTAATGAAATCAATTTATTAAACATTTTTCAAATATTTCCAAAGAAATCAAATTAACTGTAAAATAGATATTTTTCTTTATTTATTGACTCATTTTAATGAATTATTAGATCCTTTTTTTACAGTTCTCACAGTAATCATACATTTTTTTATTCATTACTTTAGAATTTAGCAAAATTTTCTTTTTTTTCCAAAACCAAACAATTATAGAATTATTTATATCCAATGAATCTAATGATTTTTTAACCTTGATTTGTTTGGAAAAACTTAATAGATCATAATTATAAGGAATTTCTGTGTTTCGCTAAAAATTTGATTGTTTAGTTTTTAATACATTGATTTAGATATCGATCATAAAAATGATTTATTGCGAGAGTATTATAAAACCATTGAATGTAATAAGTTTACAAATAATAGGTTGTGCATGATACTTTTGGTCCAATCGGTGTTAAATCCTAATTTTATGACTAGCATTCAATCTCAGATAACTGACTATCAATTGAAGAGTTTGGGAGAAAAGTGATCCCAAATGTTGTTAAATATGAGTTATTTTCGTTCGATTATATTAATAAAAGTTAAGAACTTATAATTTAATAACTATTTATTTGTCAAAATTTTAATCACAATTTGTTTGATTTATTCATTTCTATACTTTATTTTTCAGAAGCTCTGATTTTTTTTCTATAAATATAAAGAATGACCAAGATAAATAAGTATATTTAATAAGTATAAGTGTGTAAACTTTTGTTTTTTTTTGTGTTCATTTTATTTAGGATTATTAGTAAATTTATTAATTTCTTTATTTATTGTTTATGCTTGCTCTAAAATAAATGAATTATTTTAAGATTAACATGGTTAAGTTGAACTTTTGGATAAGATCAAATTTAAAATTCAAAACTCATACTCAAAGTCTATATGGGATTTAGTTCACAAAAAATGCAATGAATTCAATGAATTAGATTAAATCAAAATTAATGAAATGAATTAATGCTTAAAACCATATAAAATATAAACAAATAAATTACATATAAAAAGCATATCTTTAACATCAAATCATTTATTAAAATTGTAGTTATTGTGTGTTTTTGAAGCTTTTTTATGCCATATATTACACATAATATAACACTTCGTAATAGATTTTTTGTTAACTTTTTAAATGATTAGTAAATGAATGAATCATTAATAATGGTAAGAGTCAGTGATTAATGATATGTCGTCTGCCTTACAGTTTAGACATCTATTAATAAAATCTGCGTTTTTTGGAGAAAAAAAATTGTCGAAAACATTAGTAAAAATGTTAAATAAATAATAAATAAATATAAAAATTACTGCAAAACATTTCAATAATACTGAGACTAAAATATTTTATTTTTTGATTAATTATTATTTAATTTAATTGAATTTTCACTCGATTTTCATTCAATAAATAAATTTTACGATTAAATAATGAATAATATATTTCTGGAAAAAAAGCTTTTGGGTTAAACTGCTATATATATAAGTGATTAGTTTCAATCCATGTTTATCCCGTTGCTATAATTACCCTCGACCACTTTTTTATGACTATAAAAGTCATGTTTATCTAGTAAATCTAAAATATAGTTACTATAAAAGTCTTGTAGAGATAAAAAATCTAAACCATATTAAAGGAATAACTTTTAATTTTAATATATGCTTGCTGAAAATCTGAAAGTTATAGATTATATCAGTCAAAAGATTATATTAATTAATTTCATTTTGAAAGATTCGGGACTCAATTAGAAGCCATAAAGTGTCGACTTTTAATGTTTGTCACATGAATGCTATTTAGGGTTCAAAGTATGGGTGAATCCAAATTTAATTGAGTTTATATTTCACTCCATTTATTATTTTAATTATTATTTAATAGCTATTGATTTGAGTCTAAATGTGTTTTTTTAAAAAATAATGTTTTATCACATAATCTAAAAAATGCATTTCCGAGTGATTTCTCAATTGATTTATTTGTTTTATAAATAAATTTCTTATAAATTATACGAATTTAGTGATTATTAAGAAAAAATGCTTATTAAAAGAAATTTATCTCAATTTAAATGACTATATTATTGTTTTGATGCCATATATTTATTCTGAGTTATATAATGAGCCATAATTTTCTATTTTACAAATTTATTCCTATTATTGATTCGAGCGATTATTTCAAGATATAATCGGGTCAATAGAATATATACCCCTTTTTCGGTGCGATTTATCAAAAGTAAACTAATGTCCATTTATACTCTGAATAATATTATGGTAAAATTTATATCAATTTACTGCCATTTCTAGAATGCTTTACCCATTGATCGATAGGCTCTTAACATGAAAACATCAGTTAATTCAGTGAATTAAAACCAGTATATTTAGTATAGAAAAATATATACTATTTAATTTTAATGCTATTTGTCATTCATTTATAGGTTTTTGTTTATTTTTAAGAGAATTCTTATAATTCTTTTGCTGAGGAATAAACCTTTAGCTGAAGTTTTTTCAACATTTAAGCAAAGAATCGACGCATTAATGATTCAGAAAAGGCTATTATTATGAATAATTCATTGGACAACGAATTACTTGTTGTTAAGTTTATATTTAGCACAAAAATAAGGCATTCATTTAATTAATCTTACAATAAGTTATTGTAAAATATCAATGCATTTCAGACAAATAGTTATAAATTATATAATCTATTCATTTATAACATTAAATGATGGAAAACCTGAAAAAGCAAATGAGTAAACGATTGGCGATAAGTTGAAGGATAAGACTGATTACAGTCTGTAGTGGCGGCTAATCATCTGATTAAATGCCATTTGTATTCTGCACTTCAACAAAAAAAATTGATGGTTCAATCAAAAGAGGCTTTGAAGAAGAATTTGTTGAATACATAATTAATTATAACAAATTGTCGAATAAATATAAAAATATTTTCGGACTTAACTCAACTGATTAGCACTTTTTAGTCCACGATTTGTATCAACAGTTGATTGATTTTTACAAATTGTCTAACGATTAATGACTTAATTTCTGTTGAATTTTATTAACCATAAAATCATTTATAAAGAGAAATGTTTTGAATTTTTCCCTCAAAAAATATTTGACACAACTTTGAAGTTTTTTTTAACCATTAGATTAATCTCGTCTTTCAACTTTTGGTTTAATAAAATTAATTTAAGAAATGAAAGCATTTTTTTGTTTTATCCAGAGTTGGGGTCGACTCAGTTTTAGTTATAGATTATATTTTTTTATTAATATTTTTTTCTGAATTTAAATTAAATGAGAATTTCGTTAAAATTAATTTTAGAAAAAAATTATTTTTGATTAAACAAATTAAAACAGAGTTGTATACGATATTCATTTATAAGTTTTTTCCTTGGTTTTATAAAGTTCTAGGTACATTTATTTCTTTTAAAACTTTAAAAATGTCACATAATTTTTTTCGCTTATATTCTCATCAATTTATTTATAACTTAATTTAATTTAAAGTATTTAAAGAAAAGAAAATTTTTGCTAAAAAATATTTATTGTTTTATTCAGAGAAGTATAGTTTCGGCAATTTTTGGAGTAATTGGTGGCCATCCCTGAAGTGCAATATTTTCTATAAAAAGCATTTGGTTTTATAATTTAATGGTCACAAAAGTCGTGATAATTATAAATTTTAAAAAAAATTTATATTCAAGTTATGCTTATTTTCTAATATTAAAGTGATTTAAAATGTAAACTGATTGTAACAGTGAAGGCATTTATCTAGAATGTATCCTGGTTATTAGTTTTTAAAGCAATAATTCACAAAAATGATATGACGCCAAACATTAATTGATTGAAGTCAAGTCATCGCTTTATTTATATATATTTTGTGATAAATATTTCGCTCTAATTAAGTAAAAATTTCTAATTTCAGATCCAAACGACTAATTATTTCTATTAATAATAATTAGTACTAATTTTGTGTCGATTTTTCTGACTTTTTATCTAAGATTTTATTCAATTAAATCGAAGATAATTTCACGAATTAATTCCCATTAAATGGTTTTTTCACTAAATATCTAATATATGAGATCTAAATTTCATTGAAACCATTGACCGCCACCGAAGACACTTACCATTAGTTAATGAGATTTAATAACACTGTTTTTCAAAACATTTTTATCAAAAGATCAACGATTTTAGGGCTTATATTCAATGATTTCAATATCGATTTGAAACAAATAAATGGAATTAAATTGTGTCAGATTATTGTCAGATTCTTTCTCAATGGTTGCCACTAATTTGATAATCGGACTCAAAAAAGGTGCGAATTAAGTGATAATATCTTTTTGAAAAATCAGAAGATTTTTGGGTCATTTGATTCAATTGATGGCTGAGTCTATGACTGAATCCAATTTTGAAAAATATTTAAAAAAATTGAGCCCGGGTTAATTGAACCGAGTAAATAGAATTATGAGTAATAGGGATTTGAAAAGTTTTAATTAATAAATAATTATTATTAATATTAATAATAGCAATTAATAAGTTAACTAATAATTGACTGGAGCTTAATTAATGGATACCACAAATGAATTTTAACGAAAGGAACTTAACATTAGATTCCACTTAATTTGAGCCCAACTTTTAATTTAAATTATTTTTCAACGATGAGATAAATTATTGGTATGATATTATCATTTAACCATGTTTCTTCTGATTTTAAGGTTAATTAAAATATTTGAACGTAAAAATAAAACATCCCTTCGCTGTAAAATCAAGAAAATCTTCAAATGATATAAACGATAAAATATATCTTTTTTTAAAAAAATTATTTTTAAAAGAAATTAAGGAAAAAAATATATGAAATGGAAAGAGTTGTTGATATGATGAGTGTGATGAGTAAGGTAGTTTTATTTTTGAGTGTGAACTCATTTCGATGAACTCTTTTCGTCAAATGCAATGCAAATGAGTTTTGAATATTCAGCACTTTTTGCTTAAAGAGAGTGTTTTAATGTGTTTTTGTGTCTTTTATTTTCAAAATTAGATTTGTTTTAAAAGTGATACAAATGTATATAAATATCGATGAAATGAGTCAACAAAAAAACAAATCATTTATTAAATGTAATGCCAGTACTGTCAGTAATGTCATTATCTGTCGGCAGTCCTTTCCTCTGATCTTCTTTTAAAATTCTATTTGAATTGAGGTCTTAACACAAGAATTCGGCCAAACTTTTCGTTAAAATCAATATTCCTTTTGATTCCTAAAAAAGAATAGTTTAGGAATAGTTATGTCTGTTATGTCTGTCAGGAATGTTAAGTAAACATATATTTGCATATATTCTTAGTTGAGTTATATTTTATTGAAATGATTTGCACTTGATTTTAACATTTAATTATTTTATGCGAATCAGTTGCGGTTGTGGTCAATAGCACTAATCCTTTACTACGGAGTTGTCGTAAACTGTGATTCACCAAATGATGAGCACAATGTATATACAAATGCTGTTCGAAGTCCGGGCAGTAAAGCGAAGAAAATCCAAATCGTTTATATAAAGGTCTGACAAATCGTTAAGTTTGAGGACATTTATCTAATTTAACTGTAATTGTCGTTAAGGTTCCGCTTTCAAAAGTTATGGAGAGCCCTAACAACGGCTTCAATACGGGTGAAAGAGGTTTTAGTGAAGGGGGAGGTGGAGGAGATCAGGCATTTGGTGACGGTTCTACTGGTGTTCCCGGAGAGGGAAGGGCTCCTAATTATAGTAATAATAATGTCGGAAATGCTGGAAATGCTTATGGAAGTGGTTATGGAGATAACAACTATGCCTCTAATCAGAATAGTTTTGATGCCGTTAAGCCTAACGCACAGGAAAATTATGGACAACAACCCGACAACAATTATGGACCACATCCTATGTATGGACAACAACCCGAAGCTTCAGAAGACTCGTATGGAGGCGGAGGACAAAAACCTATCAACTATCAAAATGATGCCAATCTCGGAACAGCATATGGGGCGGCCGTCGGTAATGCAGTGCCGCAAAACAGTCAGTCATTAGAAACTCACGAAAACAAATTCTAATTTATATATTTTTTTCATATTTAAAGCAAATTTTGATGACTCAGGAAATTACGGTCAGGAGAGCCAAAACCCGGGTTACGCCCAAACAAATCAAATCAATTACGAACAAAATAATGGTTATTCACCGAACCCGCCCTTTGGAGGACCAAATGGACCACAAAACGATGCATATGAACCTCAAGTGCCTCAAAATGCAAACGAAGGATATTTAGAACCAAATTATGGTTCGAATAAATTAATTTTTATTAGTTTTTGACACTTTTGTTAAACAGAACAAAGAAAAATACGAAAAGGACAGGCCTTCAGCAAAATGATGGCTAACTTTAGGCCACAGATTCCAATGATGACAATTCCTATGTTTACAATGAAAGGTCTGAATAGTCCTTCTTTTGGTACAAATTTCCCCTCATTTGGAGGTCAATCGTATGGAACTATGGGAGGAATGCCTACTATTAGCGGCATATCGGGAATCACCGGAATCAGTGGAATAACTGGTGGTATGAAAGGTTTCGGAGGCATCAAAAATAAGCTGTCAATGCTTTTGGGTGGAAAACTCGGAATAGGAGGAGCGGGGGGTTTGTTAGGAGGAATGATGGGATGGGATTAAGTGCCACAATTGTATCCTAAGTATGAGTCCAGTCATTAATTCTGTTATTTGAGTCAATTATGTGGTTCTCAATGTTGTCGTAAAATTTGATATTTAATGTAATTTTTATGTAAACTAAATGTTATATTTTTAGTCACTTATGTTTTCCGGTTTTTGTGATCTCTTAATGTCTTTTTGTGTCCCTCTCTTCCAAAAAGAGTTAAACAATAGGTTATTCGTGTCATAAACATTAAACGATTGTCTCTAATAAGTTATGTATATATAAATCATTTGAAATCTATTTAAATGTTGTTGAGCTGTCTTTTTATCTCTTAATCATCAAAATTATCATAACTTGTCTTACATTAGAACACATTTCAATGTTATATTTCATTTGATAGTAATAATAATAATAATCTCTAAATAAATCAAAATAAATAATAATAATTAAAATTATTTTTTAACCAAATGTATGAGTCATTCATATGCCGTCAAATTTTCATTCGTTTCTGAGAAAGTTTTTTAATTAATTTTTATATAAATTTTATGTAATATTTTATTGATGTCAACGACTTTTTGTTTTGTTTGCGGAATCAAATCTCAAACATTAACAACAAAAATATGTCTCTGAATGTAATAAAAACTTAATTCGTTTAAAATTTAGTGTATTTTCAAACGAATGTGTATTCAATTTCTAAAAATGTGGTAATTATTCAAAAAATTTTATTAAATATAAAATTTGATTTAAAATACATTATTTTAACTTTAATTTAGTCATAATTTGGCCTTAAATTTATTCCTTAATATTTAATACTTAAATTCCTTAATATTTAGTACTTCTAAAATCATGAGTTCAATCCTTTGAACCCAAAATCATCCCTTTATTGTCTTTTGGGTGACATAAGTTCAACGAATCTTAAGCTCATTTTCATAATGTTTTTGGAAGTACTAAAGTCTTAATCAATAAAACAAACCTATGTTTGTGGTCAGTCCTCTTCACTGGACTCTTCTTCTGCCTCTTGAAGCCATTGAATAAAACCTTGAATCGGTTTCTGAGCTCTGAGCTGTTCCTGTTCTTCGAGATCAAACTCTGCTAATGGTTTTGGATTTTTATGCCACTCGAGAATAAGGTCTTCTTTGAGCACTTCTTTATCATATAAATAGTTAATGATTTTAACGAAAACTAAAGAAGTGATTTGTTGGACATTTCCTAAAGAATATTCTTCAATGGAAGTGATGCAATCGTTTTGTGAGTCTTTGCTTTTGATATAATTGCGAATTAAAGGCACAAAATGTTCTAAAATGGGTTTTAGTCGTAAGAAGTAAGAACTGGGATTGTCATCGGTATCGGGTAAGTCAAGAATAGCTTTGATTACCAGCGAATTCAAGTCCTTCATAGGGACATTGTAGGCATGTCTGACAATACAAGATATATGATAAGAATCATTCGCAGCAAAAGTGAGTTAAGGCTATACTTTGATGAGTTTATCTCAAGAATAAGGTTTTCACACTTGACTTTCTCGTCAATACCGCGCTGTAGACTATCGTAAACTTCTTCGTAGAATACTATTACATAAAAGGGTTGAAGGAATGCTCAATGAACTCCAAAATCTATTAATAGAATACAACATACCTTTAAGTTCATCGATGGGTGGGCTGTCATTTCTTTCTTCATCAGATAAGTTCTCGGAGAAAGTCGTACTCGTAGTATATTTGTCTTCGTCTTCGTTTTCATCTTCACTTTCGCCCCAAATTTCCTGAACAAAGTCTTCCTCTTCCTCAGAGCTCTTATCGTTATCTTCGAGGAAGAGAACGCCTCTGCCTTCAGATCCAACTATAGATTTGTCGAAACTATCTTTTTGTTCGTTTGTATCGAAATAAATTTGAGACAATTTTTTTATTTCAATGTTTGGACCGAGAATTACATCATAGGATATGAGACATCCGGGGTTTACCACAACATTTTGTTTTAGGTGAACGTCATCTGCGATAATACATTTGTTTAGAACACAATTGTCTTCAATGATGACATTATTCCAAATATAGGAATTCTCTATTTTCACGTTATTTCCTATCCGACAGTTTGAACCGACGGTACTGTTTGTGATAAATGTTTTACTGCCAAATGACGAACCCTTTCCTATGGCAACGTTTTCCTGAATTTTTGTATCACTAATATATTTAAATAATTAATTTCCGAAACTATAAATAGAATTTATAAATAAAAATAAATATTAATGATTACACGTCTAAATGGACTTCATTTTGCTTATAGATGTTATTCCTCTGGTATGTACACATATTTTGCATATCGGGAACCGTTGGATGTGTGAACCTCTGGAGCATATCTTTAGAGATTCTGTCGTAATTACAAATATTGCTAACTCGGGCACAATAACCGGTGTCGACGACGTGTGCACAGATCGAATTCCCCAATAACTGCAAAAAAATTAACAAAATTGGAATTCAGTCAAAATTATTGAACTCAAAGGCTTTGACCTCTTCGTGAACTAGAATTCCATCGATGAAGTCATCTCTACTCTCATAATCGAAGTTATCGGCGAAAAGTGGCGGTACGTTAATTGAGCAAATGCTTATGTGTGTGTCCTGTAAGTCGTGGAGAATGTCCACACTTGCATTGTCTTGAAATTTAGTCTGAATTGAGAGGGGATTAAATTGGGTTAAATTGGGTTAAATTGGGTTAAATTGGGTT
>JAQIXI010000864.1:0-17619 GCA_034700165.1 Galumnidae sp. Gr-Ori-00277 | reverse complement strand
TGAGTTGGATAAATGAAATATCCTAGTGCAAACTGTAAAGCTCTAAAGTTTATACAGTTTTCTTTCAAATTTATAATTTGAGAACTGATTTGAATGAATGACAAATATTTTTGAAATTTTTAGAACTTAACGAATATTTTTGCATAAAATGAAGACTTATATTAAATTATACTTAATTTCCTTTTATTTCGATGAGGAAACGAGTTTCAGATGCAATCGCTCTCCTCTTCAATAGAGGCCAATGAATAATATGATTGTCCCCTCATATCCTCTCTCTCTCTCTCTCTCTCTCTCTCTCTCTCTCTCTCTCTCTCTCTCTCTCTCTCTCTCTCTCTCCCTCTCTCCTTATTGGAATCCAAGGACAATAACCATTTGGTTTTTGGATGCTTTGTTGCCCCCTTTTTCACAGCATTTTAGCTGATGTCAAGTAACTCAGCACTGGTTGTTAGAGAGACACAGTGTGCAGTGCGATTACCACTGTGTTAAAACAACAGAAGAAAAGCCACGAGTGTTGGCGAATGCTGTATGTGCTGTGCTGTCAAACAAGGCATATATGATGTTTGCATAGTATTGAAGGCCAAATGCTTTTTATATTACAAGAAATTTGTTGAATACGGAAAAAATGGCATTTTTTATAAAGAGCTTAACAAATGTTCAGAACTCTCAGCATTTAGTGGTAATTGTGATGTTAAGACAACTTATATGCAGTGCAAACACACATCAAATATAAGAAAGGATTTTGACCTCTGATGAGAACGAATACTGGAAATACTGTTTTAATGTTTCATAATTTGTAATTTTTTTCGCTGTCTTTTCTCCCGAATCCCTTTTCTAATGATAGCCTTTTTGTTTCTTTACATGTATTTTGCGCTTTGCCTCCATTCGACTGTTGAGCACATTTTTCTGTCTTTTTATTTCATCACGATTACGATTCTCTGGGAATAAATAAATTAGCAATTTCCTTTCCTTTCCTCCCTTTTACTCGCCTTTCTAAAGCTTTTTCTCTATTTTCAATCTCTCTCTCTCTCTCTCTCGCTCTCTCGCTCTCTCGATTCTGTCCCCTCTTTTTTGGAATAGCCTAAGGGTTGGTTAACTGACGAGTTTAGACAGTTGTGGATCGCACGCAAAATTGGTCTTCAGTTGACATTAAGTTTTTTAATTTGAAAAACTTTTGATATTTTGAAACAAAAATAATTTATTTGCAAATAATTGTCATTTTCTTATGAAATGGATTTTTCTTAATCTCCGCCTTTCATAAGAAATTTGAGCGAAACTTTTCTTATGAATTGAAAACTCACTTAAGGAGTAGAATAGTGGGTGTCTGTCCTGTGTTTTCTCACTCACCTTGTGTTAGCACTTACCACACTTACCACTTACTGCATTTAACCTTTACACACATACACGCGCTTCAATTGACTGGCAAACTATGGTTTTCCGGTTCAGTTTACTGGAAAATAATAGAGAGAAAAGTATGAAATAATTTTAGACTCCATTAAGTTTGTCAACAGTTGAGACGACTGTGTGTTGTGCTTATTGTCTATTTATAAGATGTCGAGAATGGAACGGATAATATTAATATAAATCATAATAGGCATGCAAAGTGTCATTGACATACTCTGCTCTACTCTGGCTCTGACTCTTTGATGAAGTGGTGATGGCAGTAGTGAATCACTGGTGATGTTAGTGATGGTAGTGGTGGTAGTGGTGGCGACATGAAGACATTAATGCAATTGCGTGCGTTTTTACATAAAATTGCAGCTTTGGTAAGATGACCTCTCCCATGACCCCTACACCAGAAAAGTCTTTTTCTCATTTGAAAAATTTTAAACAAAAAAATCTCAGAATAGCCTCCAGTTATATGACTTAATAGTTGAGGAGAGAATGAGATTAGATGCGAGTCCTCAGCTATGGTGTCATCTAAACTGGATTCGCTCAATTTGAGTGACCCCTTCAGTAACGGATCGTAAGACACAATTTTCCGATTGACTGCTCATGAATATAATGAGTTGACCGCAAAACATACCAGTGCTCTATACGAAATGCCGCACAACTATTATAATATAAGTCTATGACAGAGTGTCGCACACTTTCTTAATTAAGAAACTTTTGTGAACTTCTTTTCCCAATTTATTATCATTCAAATAGAGTCTAAGCATATATGGATTGTGCCCTCCCATAATCGCACCAGGATGTCTTTTGTCCACATTATTGCTATTATTTTATGCTCTTTTATTATATTTAAATGCAAATGTGTTTTGAGCTCTTCTTTTCTCTTTTTATAAATAATAAAAAGAAAAATGAATTAAAAATCACTTAAAATAGAAAAACTGACAGCAGATCACAGGTTAGACAGACAGAGCTCAACATTAAGAGAGGCCAACACAGGATTGGCTCATTTGCTGTTTATTGAGTCAAATTTGATGAGAATGACTGCAATGACTGCTCAACGCTTTTAATAGAGAATAAGATTTTGCATTCTTTCCCAACTCTGAAACTCCACCATTGAATCAAATGAGCAGATGTTGGCATCACTTCATTTATACTGAACCAGAAGATGAGCTGATCAGACAGTGCATACAGGCCTGCACTCCAGCCTAACAAAGAGTCAGAGAGTAGCACAGAATGAGATAGAATGGGACACAAAAGTCAAAATCTTATTCTTGTAATTCTCTCAATTCTCTCGTATTTATGCAGAGCTACACAACTCTACACTACATTCCCAGACAAATATAATTATAGCGAAACAAAACTCATATTTTTTAGATTTTCGTCATAAATGCTCTAAAACTGATATGAGAGCCACAAAAGCAATGGTTAATGGCTTTAAAGTAGCGAAACGCCACAACCAGAGAAACAGTGCTAAGAGTTTTGTCTATTTCTTTTGTTTTTGAATGAGTTATAAATTTTGCAAGCTTACAATTTATGGAGCGTTTCTGATTTGTTCACCGATTCGTTTAGTATTTATATTATGATGAGTGTAGTGCCAGTGCAGTGTTAGTGCAATTCCAGTGTAGTCCTCTTCTATGCAATCATTTGGAGTGACTTTTATTTTCACTGAGTCTTAGGTCTTAAGGTTTTATAAATAGTGAAAAACTAATGTAATATTAGAAAAATATTTTTTCCTTTTTATTTTGACGTTTTTACAATCGAAATATAAATCAGGCGGTGCCCATCAGAGTCGGTGCCCATCAGAGCCGGTGCCCATCATAGTCGGTGCCCATCAGAACATAACCATTACATTCCTGATATTTTTTGCTTATATTGAAAAGAATCACATTTTTCTCAAAGCATTGCTTTTTATTAGTCTTACAAAACAAAAAGGCCATTGAATGAAGTGATGGGCGTGAGGGGTAATTCTGACAGCTAAATTATTATGATTATCATATGACTGCAACTGTGCTGTGCCATCACAAGCGTTTGACCACTTGTATGCCTATTCTCTGCAAACAACTGTTTTGCTCTGTTTTATGTGCGTTAGACACCGATCAGTTAAATTAATTTAATTTCATAAATGTTTAGAACATCTCTACATAACTCTCATAACTATAGCCTTTGCATAAAATCACTTTTCATTGTATCGCTTAAGTGTTTCACTTAATAACTACATAACAACCAAACGCTTGACTTTTGTATAACGACTTTAACGCTATTACTGTTGGGAGCATTAAAACAGACAGAGTGAGCAATAGAACGAGCAATTGAACTAGTAACTCAACTATCAACTGAAGAATGAACTAGCAACAATATCTGTTTATTATTCCTTCTTTGAGAGGAAAATTAGTTTTCAGAAAAAGCCTAAAATTATAGAAATTTCAATAATTTCTATGATTTTTATGATTTGCTTTTTCTGAGCCACACTTATATCAATGTTTTTTGCGATGAATTTCATAAATGTTTGCAACCAATCGATTGTTAAATCACATTAACGTCTAAAATGTTGTTAAAAAAAGTTTTTGTCCCGAAAATTGCTTTCTCACGTCCCCCACAACACAGGCATTAGTTTTGGAAGTTTTTGTTTGGTTTGAGTGAAAAATTCAAAAATATTGGAAAAAGAAAGCAATGAAAAAGGCATTGGAAAAGGCATAGGAAAGGCATAGGAAAGGCAGAGGCAATAGTAACGTGTAATTTGCTTCTTAATCTCCATCAAAAAATTTTGGGTAAAAATAATATTCATATATAAGTTGAAGTCCTTTAGGGCATTAAATGCTATTCTTGTGCTATTCTGTGCGGTGTTATTTCTGGTGACTTTTTTGTATTCTTTAGGAAAAAAGATTTGATTGCCGCCCAATTGTTGCCCCATTGGCGAGATTTGCACATTTAATGCTAAATGTGATTGCATTGCATGCATTGCCTGCCCCTCCTTTATGTGAATATAGATTCGTATCGAGTATTTGGTCTGAAAGCAAGCATTCCGTTTATACCACTTCCATATTTACGGTAACTTTATAGCAGTGAAGTCAATGAAAAACTTGTCTCTCATAATAAACACTACTATTATATTAAGTGATACCTATTTTTATACCGATTTTCTATTTTATTCTACTTCTAGTGATCCAATGAAAGGGAGTGTCGTCTTTGCATTGATTCAACTCGAGGTTCAATTTATGTGATAATAGCGACCACATCTGGAGATGAGTCAAATGGTCAACAAATATGAATGAGGCAACTGACTCGACACAGGATAAAAGAACAAGTAGTCCAAACACTTCCAGTGCCTTCAATATGCGTGTAATCAATGACGAGGATTCTGAGCACCACTTATTCATTGCAGAGACCGGATCTACGAATGGCAGCAATTCTTTGTTGACCAGTGATATACTTAACCAGCAAAGAGTTAAAATATGTTCACAAGTGCCTCATCCAAAACTACACTCACGAGAAGCCCAATCAGATCCAGAGGATGATCCCATCTATGACTACAATGAAAATCAGCCGACAAGTGATGCCCACAGACTCTTATCAGTTAAAAGCACTTCCGAGTCGAGTCCGGGCGCCCAAAGAAATAAACGAAAAAACTTTCAGCCGAGAAGTATATTCATTGTCGACGACAACGAAGAAGAAAATCATTTTGAAAACAATAGTAACGACGAAACTAACGAAGACTTAAGTGATAACGAAAGCGATAATCAACTAATTAATGGTAAATCGAGTTCAGATTCATATACTTCTTCTGTTGGCGATTCATTTGAAGTGCAACTGCAGGAGTCTAGTCATCAACAATCTATAGTGACATCATTGACATCAATCACAGGCAACAGACGATGTGCTTCACTCCAACGCACTACTAATCACTCGACTGTACATCAGTCACAACCTCTAGATTTGAGTCATCAGGAAAATGATACCAAAACTAATGGACTAATAAATAAAAATAAATCTCAAACTTTAATTGATCTTAAAGTGAATGACAAATCATTTGCTAACCAAAGGGAATCCGGTGTTCGGTCCGGTGTCAGGTCCGGTGCCACTAATCCAATGGATCTCACAACTAAAAGAAGTGGCAGTGAAGATGACATCGAAGATGCCGACGAATCAGCTGATGAGGATGTCGTCGACTTAAGGCTAACACAACTCAGATTAATGGGTCTCTACGGAAGGACTGCACCAAATGACGAGAGGAAAGAAATTAGTACCACAACAGGTGAGACATTATTTTATTAGCGATTGCATCAGTTTTGTCAACGGAGTGCCATAATTGCAATATATAGTCGTATATATAGTCGTATATATAGTCGTATATATAGTCGTTCGCATCTTTTCAATAGCATTACTTAATAGCATAAAAAACACATATTAAGTGCTATTCTAGACGTCGGGTCCGACTTCGAGGAGAGTCTTAGGGCTTTAGTTATCTGCTAAATGCTTTCCAGTCAAACAACATTACTCTCAATTACGTGTCATTTTTCAGATAACTCAGACTCTGTTAGACTTAACCGAATAAATGAATATAAGATTCGTTTCTGCGGGCAATGAATGCATTGAAATTTCCTAAATATCTGAATGACTTTTATTGTTATACGATCTGAACCTTAAGTGATTCAAAACTCAAACCATTTCTTATCTAACATTTTTACAAGACTTCAAGTGTGAGACAACTGCGAAACATTATCCACCAAATATTTGATTCTATTCTTTCTTTTAATTGGACTAATTTGAAAAAATGCCAACTTTTCATTCATAAAAATACTTCTGACCATAATAATAACCCTGGCAATATTGACAATATTGACAGTATTGAAAAAATATTTTTTTTAATTTATAATTTTAGCTAAAAATTACTTTTATTTAATAGTTATATTGTGTGTCAATAGAAATGTTGTGTTGGACTCGAAAATGTCTTCTGAATCTTCTTATAGAATATTCTTAGAACTTTTCATTTACTAATAATTTAAAAGAATATAATTTATTTGCATCTTTTCAAAGAACATTTATTTTGATTCAAATTTATTCATTTGTTTGAAAATTTCATAAAAATTGATTTATTAGTGAAAAGATAATAACAATAATTTCTCTAAAATTAAATATTGATTTTTATCACATTTTAATCACGAAATCAAAAATATGTAAATTTAGTTCACTCACATTGAATGCCTAACAATGTCCTGTCTTTTATAATTGGCCTTGGTGCTATATATTAAAAGGATGTTGAATGCTTAATGATCATGAAATAATTTCAAACATAAAAGAGATCGTTTATGTCATAATTGTTCGATGAATCGGATTCTATATATGACCGAAACATTTCCCTCTATTTTTTTTATTATAAAAATAAGTTTTAGAAAAATAGATTCCGAGAAAATTTCTTATTATAAAAGTGTTAGTATTGGCTGAAAGGCTTCTCTTTTGTTACAAAGAATTTATTTATAATTCATAATTAAAGAGAATTTTGTTTTAGAAAAATGATGAACTCTTTTCTGATTTTTTCAATTAAATCAATGAAAGGCTACGAAAATAAGTTTAATTGAATTAAAATATGATAGAACTCGAATAAATTGATCCCTAAAGAGAATTATTTACTTTTCAAAATTGGAGTTAAAATTTTGACATTTTTTCAATTGATTGACATTCATAGCAATTAATGGGACGAAAAAAGATATGAAAAATGTTTAAAATGAAATAAAAGTTTTATCTAATTTTCAATTTGAAATTCCAGTCATGTTTTTTATGATACATCACCGGAAATGAATCCTAACTTCTTTTTTAATCATTTTCGTTGTCTATTATTATTAATTAGTTTTTTTGAAATAAAATCCAAAATAAATAATCGATAGTTGAGTTGAAATCAAAATAATATTAATAAAAAGTTAATCTAAAGGTTTGGAATGTGAATAATGAGAATCAAAAAAATAATGTCTGAAAGAATGCAAAAAAGCGTAAGAAAGTAAAAAACTGTTGCGCCGGCAATAATTGGATGCCTTGGATTTTGCTGGTTTCTGACGTGAACCAAATGGATTAGTTTGCCGTTTGATAATGTATTAGTGGTATTACGTGCATCACATCATTCAACTTATATCATAGATTGCATGATATATAAAAAATATATGAAAAACTATATATAGTGTGAATTGAAGGCAAAAATCATAATCTCTTTTCTGGTAATATAATTGCATTTATATCTGAAATGAAGGAACAAATAATTTCAAAAGAAAAGAATCAAAAAATGTTTAGCTGTCATAAGGAGTGGATGACTGAGAAGAACAACCAAAAAGAGATTTGATTTTTCAGAGAAAGTATATAATGATTGAAAAGAGAAGAGAATAGAAGCAAAGCAGACACCACTGCATGCGAACCACTGGCAACCACTGCATCAACAAGTGCTCACATGTGCGAAAGGAATGACCTATTATTAACCTTTTTTAATTCTTTTAGTCATTTTAAAAGAAGTATGGCCTCTTACAAAGGGAAGGCCTGTTCTATGTTGTCGGCGTGGGAAGAGCTGTTCATTTTTCTGGTAGTAAACTCTCTTAATATAAAGAGAATATACATAACTTCGAGACTCTTTGTTTATGATCTCGACTTGTAGTGCATTGGCCTCGACTTTACATATTATTGTCTAATAGCCTTATAAAATATATTAATCTGTAGATCCCCTCCCAGTAGCACAACTCAAACCGCATAACTGAATACAATTGCCATCAAATGCTTTATAATTAGAATCGACTCCTTTTAATTGTCACAAAACTAAAACGACTCTTAACTTAACTTAACTTTATTTCAAAACTTTTATCATTTGTCCGACGAATACATTTATCATAACTTAAACTTTGAATGCAATTGTTGTCAGACTTTCTGTTTTTCTATTTGTGAGTTATTTGTCAGACATCAACTCCACAATGATTTCCCTTCAAATCCATTATTATGTAATGCATTTGAAGGCAAGAGTGGGGATAACCACTCAACTCAACTCAACTCAAATCTGATATAAAGAATATTTAATATGTCTGTGACTTTCACTCGAGAATCGATGCATTCATAGATGTTTATAAACCGAAAATAACGCCTTTCCGTAAGATTTGGCATTCGGTGCACAAAAACCTCCGATATTTGCAATCAAACAACAAATTCAAAGACTCTCACAGTTTCTCATAACTGAGTCACTCAGAAATTTACGCTTTTTTAGTATTTGATGAATTAATTTGTCATATCTTACAAATTTGTCTTCAGCCAGAGGTGCGGTGAATAAGCGCAACACCAGTTTAAACGTTAGCACAGGTCTTAGCAATATTTCATGTTGACATTGTGTGCCTCACAATCTCCTCATTGCTGTCAATATAATCATTAGTCAATTCTGTGGCTCACAAAATGTTTACCAGTTTCTCATAGCACTGATTCCCGGACACACACACACATTGAGCTAAGGGTGGAGAGAGTATGTCCTCACTTACGGCAATTGATTATATTTTCAAATTTATCATTAATTTTAGTAAAAAGCATACAATTAATGGCTAAACAATTAAATTAAATTATTTTATTTGTTTTTTATTCAGTCGATAATAATGAAGACTCGGATGACTCCATTGACTCAAATGGAATGAACACAAATTCCAGTTTAAATCAAATGAATTTCGTGGAGAAATCCAATGTTTCTAACAATGAAAGTGATGTCAAACTGTTTGAATCGTTACGAAATAGAGTTTACGATATGCCGTCTAGTCTTCGCTCTCTTTTTTCGCCAAATCATCGCTTTTCTAGCGATCAATCGGTCTCACAGGTTGTGACCACTCTATTGAAATGTTATTCATTAATCGATTAATTATATAGAATATGTCATCGCTATTATCATTGGCCGGACTCTCAAATCCGGTCAACTCATTGAATAAGGTGTCCAATAATAATAACAATTCGTGGAAAAAATCTTCAACGACGACAAACTTAGGACCGGCGCCGTGGATCGACAAATCATTTTTCACGCCATCCTCTTCTACTTTGGGTGAGAAACCATTTTATTAAATCGTAAAATACATTCTTTTAGTAAAAATAATTATTCGTCGAATAAATTGCAAATTTGAGTCATTTATTTCAATTTTAAGCGTTTTATTAAAAAAAAGTCGAAATGAGGTTAACGATAGCCTCGCAAATCAGGCGAATCAGTGAGTGGTGGGTCGGGTCTCTCCCTTTAAATTGCTTTTAAGTGGAATTAAAAATCTGAAAGTTTCAATTAACTCAAACGGGTAATTGTTTTTCAGTGACTTTGAGAACTGCTTCAGACAAAATCAATCCCTAAAAGTATGAATCCGTGGATTCGCTACAAAAGAGATCAATAAAAAAGTTTTTTTCTAAACGCATAAAGAATTGAAATTTCAATGATTTGGTGATTCAATGGTGTCTTTTATCGAAAGAAAAGCGCTGATAATCGCTTTGGGGTGAATTTTTAATATTTATGTTCAAGGACAGGCTGTATAGCCATATCTATTAGAACATTGTATTTATTATGATGAGGGGTTAGGGGTGAGGGGCTAAGACTTTCGCTCACAAAAGAAACTTTTAAATGACATTTCATTTCACAAAATGATGGATAAGATTCCGCTCTCAAAAACTTTTATAAAACAAGTTTAAGAAAAAAATTCGTTTTTTAAGTTTAAAAACGGGATTATATTTATGGCTATATTTTTGAAGTACATATAAATGTATGATATAAACAGTAAATGTAAGTAAAAGACCCTTTCCTACGAGAGAAGTGATTCCCAAACCTGCTGTGCAGCCAATAGATTGTTTCCCTTATATAATGCAAAGACAGTGAAGACAGGGATGCCTTTTGTGTGATTAATTAGAATATGGATATTATGGATATTTTTTGCAATCAGAGACATTGCTGTCGACCCCATACCACACCTGTTTCCGTATTTACATAAACACATAACGAATTCCCACACTTACAGCAAAACCATTCGATATAATAATTTTTGTTTTTTTCAATTTTTTCTAAACGTTTTATTATTGGTTTTCATTTAATTCTCTGAATTTTAGTTTCATTTGTCAAAAGATTAATTGTATTCTTCTCTCAATTCGCTCTCATTTTTCATTTGCTGTCAAATTTAAAACTTGGACTCAGAGTGAGAGAAGAATAACAATCTTTCACTGAATAATAAGAGAAAAACTATTAAACTCATAGTTTAAATGAGAAGCTTTTTTGAGGTAAAAAAGTGATCAAGGCAAATAAAAGGCAAGTTTCATTCTAGTTATGATTCATCTGATAATGGAATCCATTGAAATTCATAAAAATCATTGTATTTTAGCTGTACTTTAGTTGTGGTTTAGTTCACTTTAGATTTAAATGATTGATCTTTAATTTTAGTTCAAACGTGACATCTCTTTAATCAGTTTTGATAGTTTAAATATTAAATAAAAAAACTATCATGCAAAAATTTAAAAATTTCAAAGAGAATGAGCCCATGAAATCTGTTTGACATAAACCTTGATATCTGATTTTGTTAGAGATTTCAAATGTTAAAAACCTCTTCAATTTGAAGGCCATTTCAGTTGTATATAAAACATCACTTTTTATAAATGACATTAAAAACAATACATTTTCTTATTGTCTGTACTTCAGGTGCATTGACAACAAATGATTCATTGGCTAAGAGTGGAGGACCTGTTGATTATACCCGATATGTCAAAAGGTAGGGATTCTTAGACACAAATAAATTAACGAAAAAAGATTTTTTTGATTAATTCAACTTTTAATTGAAAAATCTTTTCAAACCTATAATTCTTTAGAAAAAATAATGAAATTTAAAGAAAAGTAAAATTCTTTTGATTCTTCATTAAAAGATTCATAAACGCCGCGGACTGCGGTTTTTTGTACTGCAAAGAACTGAACTACCGAGAACATTTCCATTGCTTGGACTGCAATTCTAGGGTTTTTATTAAAAAAGAAGAAATGATTCGCCACTTTAAATGGCATAAAAAACGTGACGAGTCTTTGATTCACGGCTTTATGCGATACGCTTCTTGTGATGACTGTTCCGATAAATTCCCAAATTGTTCGCATAACAGAAAGCAAACACATTATCATTGTTTAAAATTAGGCTGTGATAAGGTATGGCCTCCCTTTACATAACAATTCATTTTAATTACGTCTCTATGAAAGTCCTGTAAATTAGTTGACTGGATGATTTTTCCAAATTCTAGGTATATATCAGTACATCCGATGTTCAAATGCACGCCAATTACCACCGAAAAGATACGGCTATTATTCAGGAGGGGTTTCAAAGGTTTAGAGCAACTGAAGACTGTCTTCTCGATTCCTGTGCTTTTTATGGCCAGAAAACAACGCATTTTCACTGCAAACGAGACAATTGTAACCACACTTTTAAGAATAAGGCAGATATGGGTAGGCTTTCCACTCGACTTATTGTTTGATTCTTATATAAACCCCAAAACTATCACTAATTTTGATTAAAAATTCCAAAGAAAAACATAAATCATATCATATAAAAGATGAACAATTGAATCGGGATGGTTTCAAAAAATTCATGAAACATGAGGTCTGTTCGTTTGAAAACTGCCGGTTCTCGCGTGTCTGTAATCATATTCATTGCATACGTCCCGGTATTGTATAATTTCTTTATATAAATTCTTCAATTATCTATTGGTCTGTCCATCAAAAGGCTGTACATATGTTCTACATTCGAGCGGACAATTGTATTCACATAAAAGAAAGCACGAGCGACGAGAAAATGAACTAGCTTATAGGAAATTCAGATTAGCCCAAACTATGCTCAGAAACGTCAATAATGAGAACTTGAGCTCAACTTTCGGTTTATTTGAGGCAAGTTTTCTAAAATACAAAAATTAGAACTAATTATAGATAAATAAAGTGTTTATTCGATCCAAACATTTGTTATTCAATAAATTATATCTTAACCTCCGTTTTCCTAATTAAGGGCTCAAATGCGGGCGGAGATGAGGATAGCAATAGAAGCAGTAATGCAATGACTGAAGCAGAAGCGATGGCCAGTCATCTTCCCCTCACACAAATTGGTGCCATTCCTTTAGAGGAAATTATTGGAGAAATTGCCGAAAGTAAATGTTTGCAAATGTTTAATAAGTAAGTCGACAATCAAACTCTCATTCGTTTATATCTATTATCTAATAATAACTGGTTTTCCTATATTTTAAAACAAATTTAGATTCAATTGTGGCGAACAGTGTCTGATAGAAGACTGCGAATTAAAATCCAAAGAACACAATCACTGCAAAGTCTGTCCATTTTATGGCTCAGATTTAGATCAACTGTTAGAACACGCCAAGTAAAGAGTCATTTAGTATTTTCTTGTCATTAATTTAAATATGTCTTAATTTAAGAAACCATATAACACAAGACGAGGCAACACCTCTTATATTCGAAGAGTCAGACGATGGCAGCGTTTGTACCAAAGAATGTGAATACTTCCAAAAGGAGCGCCATTTACACTGTCGAATGGTATGTCCTTTCAATCTATTAATAAGCTATTATTTTGGGCTAATATTATCTTTTGAACGATAGTACGGGTGTTCCTGTGCTGTACCTCTTAGTGATACATCGTTTAAGAAACTGAGTCACTACAAAATGCATGAAAATCAACAGCGAATTAATGCACAGAATGAGTTACAATCGGCCGCTTCCCAAAGCCCTCCACCGCAAACACATTCACAGCTTTATCTCGATAACCCTCTCATACAACCTTTCACTCAAACCTATCCGACGGGAACTTCCATTACATCAATCGATGGTTTGCCTATACTTAAACGCAAAAGAGGTCGACCCCCAAAAAATCGGGTAATAGAGGTAAGAATTTTGTTTTACTTTTTAACTAAAGTATTATTCAATGCATGCGATCCACTAATACAACATCAATGCATATACAATGTATAGTAAAATGATCAATGTCAATTTTCATCTGTATAATTATATATAGTTCATCCTTTGCTAAGACTTAAGAGAGTTAAAAATATAGCCCTTTATCTCAATTTAAATGAACTCAAATATTTTAAAATTACATTAAAATTAAAGTATTTTTTGTATCTTGCTCAATTTTCAAATATTATTTACTCGTTTTTCAACCATACTTTTATAGAAATTTAACTCATTTTAAATTTTAACAAATATTTTTATTAATCGCAACAAAATTAATTGAGAATATAGAATATATACAATAAATAGCACAAATAACATAATTATCTATTATAATTAGCAAATTGTCCCGAAATACCCGAATATAATATTTTAAAATTTTTTTAAAAGGAGTAAAAACTAATATAATTGTTTTGTGGAACAGATGCCACAATCCATTTATTCCAGTTTTAAGTTTCCTAAAAGCGATTTATCGCCTCAACTATCGATGCCATTAGCGCTGTCATCACTGGGTTTGGCCGCTCTCTACGGTAACTCCAATTTGTCGCTATCGGGCGGCGCCACCCTTTCAGATATGATTCCTGGATCTGATGATACAAAAACAATTCCAATTCCTCTTATGCTTCCTTACACGAAGTCTAATATTCAGGAGGGTTTCATAGTGTTTGATGAGGGGTTTCCCTGCACAGACAACTTTTGTAAATACTTCTGTCAGAAGCACTACCATTGCGCTAAACCGCGCTGTTATTATGTGACCAATAGAAGTGATATATTAATTATGCACTCAAAAGACTTTCATCAAAACATTGAAATAAAAGAGGGGTTCGTCTACTTTGACAGTGGAGTCGACTGTCGGATTGATGGCTGTGCCAACAAAAAGATTAACCGTCACTATCATTGCACTCGTAGTGGTTGTAATTTTTCATTTGTAAGATATACAGAAATGAGTCAACACGAAGATAAACATAAACACGAGAGCAGTGCTCTGACCGCAAATCCTATCTGTGATCAACCATTAATGGGAACTAAATCGAGTGCTTCTGCCTCTCAGGCGAGCTCTCATTCAGACGATGACAGAGACTCTATGAAGAGTCCATCGAATTGCGCCACAAATTCTGTAAATAATTGCAATAATCGGATGCAAACCGTGAAAGCAAAGGGCACTTATTATCCGTTATCCTCTCTCTCAGAGCGAAACTTCGCTCATTCCTTGGGATCGACAGTAAGTTTATCCCCAAAAATGATATTCTTTTAGAGAAAACAAATAAATTCTTTATTAGACAAAAACAGACGATGAAAGTGATAACGAAGACATCGATGAAGACTGTGATAGTGATGTTGGCGACAACAAAGAGCCTCTCCATCGCTTACTTCAGGATCATTCACTACTCAATTCTAATACTCAAAGTCAGTGGCCTCAGGCCCAACAGCACCAACAGTACAGTTCTATCAATGGATGCGGTCGACCCTTTTGTAAACTGAAAAAACGGGATCACTTCCACTGCAATATTTGCAATCAGGTATTCATTGAAACACTAATTATATATCATTTCTGATAAATATTTCTCAAAATTATCGATAATTACAACAAATTTTCTCTTTTTTTTATTTTCAAAGATATTTCAGTTAAAACATTGATTTTGAGAGAAACCAATTAATTATTTCAATTACGACAAATCAATCGTTTCTTTTCTAAATTAATTATTTTTACCTTGCTCACCCTTATCATTACTATGGATGTGTTTCACTTCAAAAGTTTAAGTGTTTTCTCAAATATTATCTGAAAAATTGTTTTCTCACGAATTTAAGAAAAAATTGAGTTTCAATTAATTTATCTAATATTTCAAAACTAATTAAATCTTTGCCTTAATTAAAATAATTTTAAATTAAATTCAGTGGTGTCCATATGGTGTCCAAATGGTGTCCATATGGTGTCCAAATGATGTCAAATGGGGGCTAAAAGTCTCCTCTGAAGTGTTTATGAATTAATTTTTAAAAATCCCCGAAATCGCAAAAAAACCACAAAAATTCCTTTTTTCAAATTAATATATTCTTTTATTGAAGAAAATATATCCATATTTTACAAAAAAAAAGTTCAAAAAAAAAGAGAAAAAGTAAAGAAAAATCAATTGATTTATTTGAAAAGAGATCCTTTAAAGCAGGGACGAGCAACTTTAAATTTACCAATAATCTTGGTAGTCATAATTTGTGTTATATTTATATAAGTTGTATGTGAGTGAGTTAAACTTGCAACAATAAAATATTAATTAGGGGGTCTAAAGCATGAATGTAATCCTAAATGTAATGTTTGCTTCTTCTCTGTTTTATTCTCTGCTTTAAAGTATGAGAAATGCATAACAATAACGATAACATAATATAATTTTATGTTATTTATAACTTTTTTAGCGCTAAAAATATTTTTCTGTTTTATAGCATTAAAATACAAAATTTAAAAAATTTCCAAAAATTGTGCCGACACTTCGAAAATGTATTCTTTTGTACTAAAAAGTTTAATACCGACTAAATTTAGTATCCAATAGTCCTAAAATTTAGAATTTTTGTTCCCCCCTTTGGACACCACTGGATATTTTAAATTTCAGTTAAATTATTGTCGTTATAATAACCATGTTCAATTCAGTTCATTACGGTTCAAATTTATTTGAGCTCAGCTCAACTAATGAGTGAAATGATTAAATCTCCTGTTTTTCACATTTTTGAGATTCATTTTTATAAAAATAAGTGAATCATTAAAAAACAATTTTCACAATTTTCTCAAACATTTTGAAATCAGTGACTAATTTTGGTAATCAATTTGAATGATTAATAAGAAAATAATCAATTTTAGAGTTCACACGAAAATTATTATCAAAAAATTTTAACTAAACAAAAGTCAGATCTAAATATGAGTTCTTTTTTTTTTGTTAAGAAAATTCTTGAAATAATATTTATTTAGTTTTGTTTTCACTCATTTTTTACTCAAAAATTTGATTAATTTTAGTGCCAAATGTTTTCACGACTAAAGCCATTAATAAATTGTTTTAAACGAAAAGCCGACGCATTAATCAATTGTAAAGTTTATTGAATATTAATAAACTTCAGAATTACAATAAATTTGTGTCAAAACTAAAAATGTTTAAATAATATCAAATTATATAAAGTTTTGACTAATTTCTCAACACTTCGTAATTGGTTTAACCCAAAATTTTTTCAAAAGTAAAGATAGTGTTAAGAATTTCACACAAACTGTAGTAAACTCTAAACAAAATCTCGTATTAATGAGAATGTGTTTAATTTTTGTTACTCTTGCAAAAAGAGTCATCAATTGCTCATTCATATCCCATTTTAAGGTTTTTACAACTGCTTTATAGTAAACTTCTCTATAGTAAATTGAACAAGGATAGTTTTAAATTATTTAAGTAAAAATTGTCTAAAACAAGAATATGAAGGTGATTTTAATTATTGGTTAAAAAATATTTTAGCATGCAAATTTTAAAATATTAGCAATTTCTTTTCATCTAGGGTTAGGTAAACAAAAATATTGTTAACCTTGAGAAATTTTTTTTAAAACATTTTTCTATGGGATTCCCATTATATGAAGAAATATTTCAAAAAATGATTAACGAAATATTTCTCAAAAAATTAATGAGAAGTCAATAGAATGAGAAATATTTCCCAGAAAAAACTTTCTGAGAAACTTTCTTCTGACTCAACCCTATTTTTATCAGTCAAGTAATAGGAATTTTATCAAGATATAATGCAAATGAAATTATTAATGAAGTTTTATTAAGAGATTAATTGAATGTTACTAATAGTAAACTCATTAGAGATACAGTAATTTTAGTGACATGAAAATTGTCATAAAGTTAACATGCAAATATTTTTGTCTAAACTACTCTAATTCTTTTATATTTGAGTTTTATTGGGAATTCATTCGTCGAATATTTCATACATTATTTAAAGCAGTGATACATATTTTAGCCATATTTGGGGCAAATATTTGCTTATAATTCCTAGGTGAACCGAACAAGAACATGTAATGATCAAAGAGCTATTTTCCAATAAATCATTATATTTTTTAACATGATTAAATCCTTTTCAGTTAGTTTTATTTACATTTATTTATCAAAAGAAAAGTTTAATGTGCTTGCTCATATCACAGGATATCCTGGAATTTGACTAAAAATGTAGATAAATATGTACTGTTTTAACAATTATAAAATATTTAATGAAAACCTGCCTTGGTCAATCTACATACTCCTATAATTTATTCACATATACAGAGT
>JAQIXI010000863.1:0-17627 GCA_034700165.1 Galumnidae sp. Gr-Ori-00277 | reverse complement strand
AGAGAGAGAGAGAGAGAGGGAGAGAGAGAGAGAGAGAGAGAGAGAGAGAGAGAGTTTAATAATAAAATATTTTCAAAGTAATTGATTCTCAGGTTATGATAAAATTATAAAATAATAATTAATTGATAATAAGAGAAAAAACTTTGTAAGAGATTAATAAAAAAAAACAAAATTGTTATCAAAAATGAATAAATTAATAACATTTAATAAATTTTTAAATATATTTTCATTGAAGACTTTTCATTTGATTAAATGGTTTTATAAATAATTATCTTTAGTTTATTATATAATTTTTTACTTCATTTACGAAATTATTTTGTTTTTCTTCTAATCTAAAGATATTTCATAAAATTTCAATTAAACGTAAATCAAATATTTGATAACATAATAGAAAAGTCGTTTTGTTTGTTTAACATAAGAGAGAAGAATCAGTATTTGTGTTCAACTAATTTACACAAAATTTTCAACAAATGAATTCAGTCTTAAAATTAATGGATGGAAGGATTTCATCAAAACCAACACTATTTCCCAACACTTAAATGTGTCTAATATTTAAGATCTATATTTTTCATATGAAGTCTTAAATTACTCTAAATTTTATTAAAATGTATTTCTTCGCAAAAGTCAGGACTAAATATCTATTGAGTGATATATTGAGTAGAAATTCATTTTAATTTTGAAAATCTTTTCCAAATTAAGATATATTTAATGGAATCAATTTTATAGTACATCCATTGAATAAGAATTTTATCAACTCATCCAAACTCTTCTAAACTATTTTCATATGATTTTCTGTTTATATTCTGTTTTATCTCAAAAGAACCCAAAAATTGAGATAAATTTCTGTTTGTCTTATTCTCTCAACTGTTAATAGATTTACCATGTTCATTTCTCTTAAAGGCAAAATCTTGTACAGGATTTGATAGTTTGAAAAAACATTAAATTTAATAAAAAGAGCATGTAACTTTTTAAAAGTCTGTCATTTGGTTTTGTGGTCTGCCTTCGAAGAAATAAAGATCTAGCTCATTTTCGAATCATAAGATATGAATATAAGAATAAGTTCACCACTTAATAAACAATTGACTGAATATTATATTATTCTTATATATCAACAAAAGAAGAGAATATTATTGTTAAGACATGTCTCAAATTCAATGACTTTTATATAAATGAATAAAATTCTAACGATTGGATCAAAATTATTTTCAAAAGTTATTCATATATTTTAAGTTAATGCGAAAAAAATATCGATTCAATGATTTCTTTGAATTATTAGACATTTTTTGAATCAACAAATTATGCCCTCATTTACACAAATATAAAACTCATGTTTTTTAAAATAAAGATTCGGATTATTTTTTAAAAAACTAAAATGAATTGAATTTAGTTTCGATGGAAATCCAAATATGAAATTTTGGAATAAATGTTAGAGTATTATAACTAAAACATTAAATTAAACTCTAATGAGTCATTAATAATAGTAATGACTTTTACTAAAATTGGGAAAAATGACAAATAAAAGTGTTATTGAATTTCGATTAATATTTTGAAATCTATTGAAAGACTAATAATTAGAACAAAATATGAGAAAACATTGAATACCTCTTAAAACTTTTGTTTTTTTTCTTCTGAAAAGCTCTTTTGATGCGAATTAAAAGAAAGGCGGCCCTGTCCAAACTTAAAGAGCCACTACCTTTTCCCATTGCTTTAGCGGGCACTGTATTACTGCAACTTTCACTCATTTTAAAAACAAAATTACTTAATCTTGAACATTTCACAAAATCTTCAAACTGAATATCGAGAAAAACAAAAGTGTTTGAAAAACTTAAAATAATTGTTGAGACATTTGAGACATACTTTTATTAATAGATTTTTGGAAATTTTTAAAATTATATTAACAATAAATATTGAAAACTTTGTGATGAATAGTTTGACAGTCAGTTAAATCTACTGAAACTATATTTAGTTTTTCATAAAAACAGTAGAACTCAAACAATGAATAGGAAGAGTCGATCCGAGCATAGAATCAAAGTATAAGAGTCTGAGTCATTTCATACGAATGTTTACTACTCTATACAACTCTATACCACTCTATACGCATATTCGCTACTTTTAATCGAAGTGAGACTCCAACCAAGACTCCAACCAAGACTCCAACCAATTGCAGTTTTATTGTATTTAATGCAATCAAATATTATTTATAATAAAAACTAAATTTAAACTCTAAGACAAAACCTGTGTTTAACCGTTTGTTTAAACCATTAAATTTTGGGGAAAATATTTGCTCAATCAAACTGTTTTTCTAAATAAGTGATACAATCAAAAATAATTCTTCCTTGTTCACAACTATATTTGACAATTTGACAGACATTTAACATCTATATTAACAAAGGATTTAAATTTACACTTTTATTAAGGGTTAAATTTTTCAAATTAAGTCATTTAAATAAAATTATTTATTAGTAACAACTCATTACTGGATTACCGATAAAAATGAAAACAAAAGTGACATTTATTTAAACAATTATTAAGATTTCTTTTTAAAATATTGTTTAGTTTAAGTATTTTTTTTTAAAAAATAATGCTTTTTAGACAAAACTTTTTAAGTTTTGCCGCCATTTATTTAAACTGTAATTATTAAACATATTATTTATAAATATATTTCCTATTTCTTAAGAATATCAACAAATTTATTCACTAAAAGATTAATTATTTGTTTAAACTTTGGAATACAACTAAGATCTTATTAATAATAAAGAACACATAAATTAATAGATTTCATTAATGTTTAGTCATCCTATTTTAGTCATAAATTAAGTCCTCTCCAGGAAATCCATGTCATCTAAATATATTCGATAATATTTGAGTTTTGGTTTCACCATTAAATGGTTATTATTAACAAATTTTTTTTAATAAACTTTAAATAAGTGGTTATAATAGCGATTGACTGACTGTTAAAGATATCGACAAATAAATTATTAGTTAATAATATTGTTATAACAAAAGTGTTTACGATTTCCACGAATCAAATCATTTTCTTTTAAAACTTTTTTAAGAAATAAAATAAAAGGATTTTTTAGTCAATTGAATGGTTCGACTCCTTTCAAATAATAAAAATGCTTTTATTTGTAACCAAACGTCAACACAATATTCAAATGTAAAGGATAATTAATATAAGTTGAGCTTGATCATTGCTACTACCATAGAATAGTGAAAGTTATTCAATGACTCTTCTATAATACATGAGAGGTGTAAACGTTTTGTTCCATACATTATTCACAATCAGTTGAAAGCAATTCTTTGCTCCTTTTCATCGATTTATTCTCAAATCTATTATTTGAGTCAACGAATCACTTTTATCAGAGTTTTCACACAAAGTTTTTTTTCACGCCATCAGAACATCAGAACAGAATAAAACAGAAAAAATTGAGTGAAGGGATCAGTCATTTGACCGCTTTTCATGAAATTAATAATGAATTGAAGTCCAATCATTTGATTTCACAACTATTTGATTGTCTTTCATTTATCTCAAATCAATTCCTCCAATAAATGAGTAAAACTTTTGTTACGATTTCGCCTTTTCTATAAGAATCAACTTTTCGTAGAAATCCCTTAAATTTCAGATTTGGCTAAAATGGGAGAAATTATCTCTTCTTTTATATGTTATATAAAACAAAATAAGAAAATCCTTTTAAATAGAAAACATTGCATTTAATCATCAAAGGATTAAATGGTGATAACCATAGGAAAAGTGTCGATAATAAAAGAATCGGACACAAAGTCATTACAAAAATGGCTTCTTTTCTAACATTTCTTTTTAAAAAAGTGAGAATTTGCTCACAAAGTAAACCCTTTTTAATGATTTTTGTTATTTGAATCACGAATTTAGTGTCAATAAAAAGTTCTTTATATAAATTACATATTATTTTCAAAGTCGGAGAATATTTTTCTTGTTGATATTCTGAGTATTTTATCATTTGTGCTAGCTTATTTTTAAATCTCAAGCTTCAAAATGTTATTAATATTAATAGTTGGAATTTATCATTTGAAAAACCAGTAACTGTTGCAAGTTCAACTGTGCAACATACTATCTCTACTTTAGGATATTTAGCATATTTTTTGGATCGCAATTTCAAATACACGTCTTATAAGATAAGCTTGCTAATATTTCAATTTTTTAGTATAAGTATTTTCAATTTTTTAGTTTCAAAAATTATCTAGATAACTGCTCTAAAACTAGACTAAATATGAATTAAGAATAAATATGATACAACAGCTCAATATCTAAAATTTTAGTTACAAAAAAGTAGTGAAAACATTACTCTGACCTCATTCCCACTCATTTCATTTCATTACTTCTTTATTACTGCGAATTGAAAACTTTTATTTTTAATAATTTTATTTTAGATTTTTTTTTTGTTGTAAAAATTATTAGATTTTAATTAAGAATATTTAATCAAAAACTTAGTTAATCATAAAATTGATTTCTTCTGAATGAGTGAAAAACAATTTTTATAAAAATAATTATTTATCAAAAAGTGAATCAATTTTTGTTCGAAATAAATATATTTTCAATTTTTCATTCAATAAATTTTTCATAAAATCAAAGTTAAAACAAATTTCATATGTTTTCAAAGTTGTGGCCAAACATAAATTGAATGAATTGGACAAACATTGAATTTAAATTCTGGTTAAGTTTAAGAGCCTCCGGCTATTCATACACTCACTTATCGTTCAAATAATAAAAGAGTTTTGAAATGTTTGACTCTCTTCTCATAAATATTAAATTTTTTGAATTATTGAAGTTATGGTCACTCAAATCATTTGAGACTCTCTCCCTCTCCCTCTCCCTCTCCCTCTCTCTCTCTCTCTCTCTCTCTCTCTCTCTCTCTCTCTCTCTCTCTCTCTCTCTCACACACTCACACACACACACTCAATCATTTATATTCTTAACCTTTATATGTAACCTAGCAGAATTTCAAGGGGATTGATAACCGTTTGCCGAAATTTTACCTATCAATACTATTAATCTCAAGCTTTTAAAGAGACCAAGATCATTTTATTAAGTAACTTTGAATAAATAAGATGTACTACTTTTAGGTTTTTCTTCTTATAATACTGAAGACTTGACTTTACACTGAATATTGAATCGTTATTCCTTTAGTCGGGTTTTATTAAAAGCAAAAATTGAGTCGAACAGAAATATAACCCTGGTCATGATTACACACGACTTTGAACTACAACTTTGTTATATATTTTATTCCCAAGAATTTCTTTAGAAAGTGTCAAAGTTTTGGTTAAAATGTTAATTATATTTACTATAGATTTGAAGAAATAAAAATATTTGATGCAATCATTTTGACGTTACATTCAATAAAAAAAAATGAATCACTTCTCTCGACTGCACTCAAGTATTGATTGAATAACATTAATATTGATTCGTTACTAACTATTCATCAATTTTTAAAGAAATTTCAAACGAATCGAATAAATATTTCAGTCATTTCGACAATATTTATATAATTATTTTTTTGTGAAAATCTTATTATCGTTTAAATTTCCGAAAAAATGTCTCTTTTTTTACTTTTTTTATAATGAAATGTGAAATAAATAAAATCATTCATTGATTTTATTTTAAATTTTAACTAAACATTCATTTAATTATAATCTTTTATTATAATTATTTGAGCTAACATTTAGACTAATATAATGTAATCCCAAAAATTGGTTTACAATAATATATCAAATATTATACGAATTGTGATTAAAATAAATGACATTTTGAGACAAAAACACTATTCTATGAGACAAATGCCTCCGACTTCTTCGAGAGCGGCCTTAAGTTTTTCGGCCTCATCTTTAGGTAAATTAGTTTTAATGACCTGGGGCACTGACTCCACAAATTTCTTCGCCTAAATAGAAAAAAATAGAAAAAACAATTGAAAAAGAAAAGGACAGGAGAGGACAGACGGTTTGTCACAGACCTGAACCAAATTCATTCCTTCGACGACAGCTTTAATTTGTTTAATGAGCGCCACTTTTTTCGTTTCATCGAATTTATTGAGTTTTACTGTAAACGATGTCTGAACTGCTTTAGAGCCGACATCTTCTTCCTCTTCCTTGAGATGACAACAGAAAATGTCTCAAAATAACATTGGAATCAAAATTTATTACCTCTTGTGGTGCAGTTCCAGCCATTGGAAAAGCAGACATTGCCATAACAGGTGTGTCCTTAATATTTAAGGTTTTCTATTATTCAAATAAAAATATTTTTTGAATTTTTAGAATCATTTGAATGAATGTATACTTTAAGCAATTCATTCAAATCCGAGACTTCAATGAGTGTTAAGTTAGAGATATCGGACACTATTTTTTGAATCTTTGGTGCGTATTCTTTATCTTCAATTGAAGCCGGCGGTGGACTAATCATTGTATCGGCCACTGAACTAAACAAACATTTCTTCATTCTGTCCGAAGTATTAATTAATAATCTATTTCTGAAAACCAAAATTAATTATAAATTTCATAAATGAAAACTCATTTACTGTTTGACATAAAATGAAGTGAAGATCCATTTAGTGGTCGATAGTCTTATAAAAGCTCTCATTTTCAATGATTTTAAATAATTGTCGAAATCTTTGATTAAAATTTAAATTAAATATTTGTTTTGAAAAATTGAAACTCAATTTCAAACAAACATGTGTTCAAAACTATTGTTTTTGTTTCATAAATAACGTCTAAAACTATTATTTTAACTCATTTATGAATCATATTATTGAATATAATCTTGCCAGTTTTGCAAAAGTTGAAGAATTTAACTAAAAATTAGAGGTGGGTCTCGTTTCTCGAATTCCCGGATATCGATCGGGAATTAGTTTTGTCGATCCCGATTGGGTACAGTCGAGACTCTCGAACGAGTCTCGAATGATTCAAAATAGTTTTAACTTAAAACTTTTAAGTGTATTTAGAAACACAATATTAAACTAATTATTTTAAACTAATATTTTAAGTTATTATATTTTAAAAATATTTCAAGCAAGCTAAATTCAATAAATATTGTAATATTTGCTTATAAATTCTTAGAAAATATGTATAAATTTGCTGTTCTTTATTAGTTTTAAATGAATTCGAATAACTTTTATATAAAAAAATTATTTATTTATTTAAATCAATAATTTCGAGTCTCGTTCGACGATTTCGTTCGTCGGACGAGTCTACTCTCGATCTCCACCGGGAATTACTTTTCGAGTCCCGGGAGTCCCTTTGGGAGTTGATTTTGGCCCCGAGACTGCTAAAAATAAAAACCAAGGTATGGTTTAGATAATAGAAGAGAAGTATGTATTAGAGATATTGGAGGATAATATGAAAAAAACTTTGAAGTTTTCTCATGAAGTTTGAAAGTTTCAAAAAATGAGTAATGCAATATTTTAAAAATAGTTTGGCAAGATACAATTAATTTTATATAATTTATATTAAATTATATATTTCCTGTCGATTAAATCAAAACTATGAGTCAAAATATTTAGAAAATTTTTGCTATAATATATCCCTTTATTATATCATAGAATATATTATTTGATGAAAATTCCAATTTTTATCAAGGAAATTTTTTTAAACTAAAAAATGGAAGTTACTTTAACAAAAATTCAGTACATGAATATAATTTAAATTTAAAAAATAAAAAATTATCAAGATCTTTTATTAAATTAGAACATCTGAATTGAATAAAATTTATAAATATGTTGCTTTATTAAAAGGATTTTTAATGTCTTAAGCCTATTTTATCTAGTTAAAATTAGTTACATTTGGCCATAACTATTTATAATAAAACTTTTACTTAAATAAATTGCAGTTTAATTATAAATCTATAAATTGTTTATAGAAAAGAGAAATTATGCCGTAATTAGTGTTTTATTATAAAATTCATTTTATAAATAAATTTAAATTCCATTCATTAGTATTTTATTGTAATATTATTGCCTCAAATAATAGTTATTAAATAATAAATAATAGAAATGTAAACTAGCAACTAATAATAATTATTTGCTCAATTTGGAAATTACATATAAAGTTATGTTGAATCGGAAATATGATTGAGAGTTACATAAATAATATTATAAGAAAACAATTGTATTATGGGTTACAAAATATTTGGTTTTATGTTTAGATTAATATTTTCGGTAAAAATGAAATTAAATAAAATGTGAGAATACGTTACAATCAAGTTGTGAGAAGAAATGATTGCGATATTTATTATATAATAAATGTTAATAAAATTGGGTTCGACTGTATTATGTGGTGAAGGGATGCGTTCAGTGACTTAACTCAGTGTCTGATACATCGCATACATAGAGAGCCTTAGAAGGAGTGTTTGTTAGCGCCTGCGCTCACATCTGATGCCAAACGGTTTCGAGTGATTTAGTGTTCACTCAAAGCATTGCTTAGAATTCAGTAAATCTTTTGTGAAAATCGATCGAAATATTAGTTTTTGAAATCATTTAATTGATTACAAATTGAATAGTTTTTAATGTTTTAAAATTGTGTCAAAAAAATTTGTTTTTATTAATTTAAGGCAAAAATTAATGACAAAAAGGGTTTATTTGACTCATTTTTAATTGAATTGTTTTGAATAAAATTTGACATCAATTTCGTGACTAACACTCATTCATCCGGTTTTCCACTAATTTGACGGTAAATACAAAACAACAAACAAATGATTCGCTCTTTTGATCCATACTTTTCGTCTCTAATTTACATATAAATTAGTTTTGAAAGAAAAAGTTTTATAACAACTAATCAAATGTATTGACAGATATGTCGAAAGGGATCGTCAGAACGAGTAAATTCCGTCACGTGTTTGGGAAGGCCCTCAAGAAAGAGCACTGTTATGACAACATCCGGATATCCAAGAATTCCTGGGACTCTAACTTTTGTGCCGTAAATCCCAAGTTCTTAGCGGTTGTGATCGAAGCCGCCGGTGGCGGAGCTTTTCTCGTACTGCCTCTCAATAAAGTAAAGACCTTTTCTTAACCATTCATTTATTCTAATCATAGAAATTGTTAATTAAATGTTTAAAATAATATCTTATAATAACATATTCTGAGCTAATATTTAGTGTAGAAATCATTTGATTTAATCAAATCAGTAAAAGAGATAAACTATTAGACTCTTAGACTTATATGAAATTAATTTTTGTTTATATGTTTTATTCAAAATTAACAAAAAATTACTTTTAGTTAACATTGAAAAGTCTTTTTTGATGAGTACTTAGTTTTCAATTTAAATAATTTGTTTCAAAATAATAGAAAACTTTTGATGTTTTTTGTCTTTTATTTTAACGAAGTGTTGAAACAAAATTCATTTCTTGAAATTTATTGCAAACACTGACAGCAAATGATAGCATTATTTGGCGATAATTTCTATTCTCCTATTGTTTATCGAAATTCATTATCTTTTTATTTAATAAAAGCATTAAATGAGTTATTAGTTTCAAATGTTATACAAAATTGTATTACAAAAGCATTGAAAAAGAGATAGAAATCGATTTGATTCGCAATATTTAATTAGGAGTCAAACAAATTATAAGTTTTCTGACAAGAGTTGCGTCGATTCCTCTAATTTTAGTTTAAAATATATTTTTAGTTTCAAATCTTAAAAATAGTGAAATGTATTCAAATCTAATTTAATATATTTTTGTTGACTTTATTTCCACTCATTTGTGTTCCACATAAATGTCACAAAAAGGGTTTCCAATTAAAGCTATACTACTATTGAGACATCATTTCTAATAAAGAAATTAAAATTTCTAAACAATTATTATTAACGATTCAGTGAATTGAAAAAATGCGTTTCCTTTAGTATTTAGTATTGAAACTAAAATTTAAACCAATTTTTTTTTTATTATTCGCTTTAATTGTTTGTCACAAAATTTTATTCTAAATTAAAGCTCTAATATATTAACAAAAAAAAAATTCAACTAATTATGACATTTATTTTATAAGAAAATTATTTTTATATAAATTAAAATTAAGAGATGAGACGATAGGCGAGAGAACGACTCAATTATTTAATTGAAAGAACGCCAAAGTTGTGATGATTAGACCTAAAAGTGGTTTTTAGTTTAATCTGAAAATGTTTTCTATATTTTGTAATTCAATGTTTTTTTATATATATATATATTCGCTATTTTTATACAAAAATATCAAAAGAGAAATAGTATTTAACGCTTTTATGTCCTCGAATTTAATTATTAAGTCTTAACCCTATTTTATCAAATTATTTGATATCTGGTATTGTATTACACAATAAGTGTTGATTTGAATGATCTGAGCGAACAACTCCTCTGTTAAGAGCCATTAATTGCAAATTCAATTACAGAGAATTCAAATGAATTGAAACGATGTTCAGCTAAACAATAGTCCAAAAGAAGGTTAAACGTTATGGTCGACCTCTTCTCGCTTTTTAAAAAAGGAATTATTCTCTTTAATAATAGGTTTTTATTTATGAAATTCTCGTTATTTTGTTTCAGTAAATAAATATCTCTTATCACACAATTTCTTAATTCAATCTTATTTTCATTCAAAGTTTGGAATAAATTTACATAATTTTATACCAAAAACTAAAATATAATTTAAATAAATTCGATTCTATCAAACAATAGATTAAGTTTTCGTTTTTTATGCTTATTATATAAAATTATGTTTTTTTTTGTTAATAGTCGGGTCGTTTAGATGTAAATCAACCGCTAGTGACAGGACATAAAGGGCCGGTTCTGGACATCGCGTGGTGTCCTTTCAACGATAACGTGATCGCCAGCGCTTCAGAAGATGCAACCGTTAAGTGCTGGCAAATACCTGATTATGGACTGACGCGACCCCTAACAGAAGCAGTGGTTGAGTTACGCGGTCACCAAAAAAGAGTTGGTTTTTTGTCGTGGCACCCCTGTGCCAACAATGTCTTACTTAGCGCCGGTTCCGACAATAAAGTGATTATATGGAATGTGGGCACCGGAGAAATCCTCTCAATGATCGATATGCCCGACATTGTGTTTCACGCGTCCTGGAGTTGGGACGGCAGTCATCTCGTCACCACTTCTAAGGATAAGAAAATACGTATTTACGACCCCAGAACTGGTGATATGGAACAAGAGGGAGACGGACACGAAGGGGCTAAGGCTCAGAGAGCTATATATCTAAGAAATAATCTCATTTTTACCACCGGTTTCTCCCGAATGAGTGAACGACAATATTCTTTAAGGAGTGAATCACAAATCGGAGAACCAATAGTTATGGAAACTTTGGATACTAGTAATGGTGTTTTATACCCATTCTATGATCCCGATGTAAATTTGGTATATTTGTGCGCAAAGGTATTGTCATTTGTTTATTAAATGAGTTTTAAGTTTCTTTGATTGTGTTTTAGGGCGACAGTAATATTCGGTACTTCGAAATAACAGATGAGCCGCCATTTGTTCACTACATTAGTACTTATCAGTCCAGTGAACCGCAAAGAGGTATTGGTTTTATGCCGAAACGGGGCTGTGATATCCTTAACTGTGAAATCGCACGTCTCTATAAACTGCATACCCGAGGCTTTTGTGAAGTGATTCCATTCACTGTTCCCCGAAAAGTATGTCTTCTTTTCTATTTTCAATTTTTAAAGTTTAGACATTACTCTATACTTAACACTCCATTAATTTAAGACAAAATGTATTTTAGAAAATGTATTCATACATATTTTATTGCTCAGAAAATTAGATACCTTAAAGTAGTGAACATTCCATCCCTTCTTTAGAATCAATTAAATTATTTTAGGAAACATTGAGAAAATCATTAATATTTTTCAATACTTTACTATTTATGATGTCATCCAATATGTCATACAATTATAGCTACAAATTATAAGATTATCTCAGTTTCAATGATTTCACAGAACCTCTAAATTAGCTAAAAGTAAATGTGAAGTAATTTCTCTGAATTTCATTTCAATTCCTAATATTCGAGGTTAAGGTCATATTCTGGTTAGTATCGAGATATCAATAACAACTATATATGAAATTAAAAAGATAAAATTTACATCTTACTCATTTAAATAAATTTAGTCATTATTTGATTTTTTTGCAAAAATATACAAATTTTTGAAACGTTTCCCAAATTTTTATTTTTAGCCCAAATTTATAAATGATTTATATTTTTCTAAAAATGAAAAACTCTACAAAAATCACAATTTTTGACGTTTTGTTATCTAAAATCCTTATCTAAAATAAATCTTTTGTCGTTTAGTCTGAGCTCTTTCAGGACGACTTATATCCGGACACATTGAGTGATATCCCGGCGATGACAGCAGAGGAGTGGATTAATGGAGAAGATAAGGAACCTGTGCTCGTAATGTATTGCAATTGAATTCCTCTTTTATATCCTTTGGTTTTTATTTTAGGTGTCCTTAAAAGAGGGGTATCGGCCGACTCAGAATAAAGAATTGAAAATTTCCAAAAAGAAACCCAATCTTTTGGACAAATTGCCAGCAAAAAAGACATTGTCCTCATCAGGTGGTTCTAAAGAGTCGTCCCCATCGCCACCAGCGTCGCCCTCTCCCGCTTCAGTGCAGTCTTCAGCCGCCATCGCTGTCTCCAATCAAAAACTCGATGAATTAATGTCTGAATTAAATAAATTAAAAGCAATTATTTTGAAACACGAGGTCCGCATTCGTGATCTCGAAAAGAAAGTAGAAGAGAGTGGATGTGTCTCCGATTCTCAACACTATCATAATTCTCAGCCCAGTATTGAAATCACCAGAAATAATGGCGAATCACTCGCGGATCAGGTTTAGAGCCACTCTTTTTCAAACTATTCAAAGTAAACAAAAATGCCTCAAATTCTGAGCGATTTGTCGAATATCTATATTTGTGTTTAAAAGTGAATATAATTTTATTTAATTTATTTGATTGAATGTACAGAAACAGAACCAGACATCCATTGGATCTAATTTCGTCAAACTTTTAAACTCTGAATAATTGCTCTTTTGCTCAAAATTGATGACATTTTCTTAAAGTTTTTTTTCGAAATACATTGAAAATCGATTCGAATATGTATTCTATGCAAAGTATCCAAACATTTGAATCGGTTTTTATGTTTTTGTTATTGTTTTTAAATGATTTTAATTTTGTGCACTATTTTAATCAATTTTTGTAAACTAAACGAAAGGATCCACAAAACAAATTTGAAGTACACTTTCTGTCAAAAGTGTATCAATTAATAGATTTTGATTTAAATGATTGATTAATATTTAATTTGAAGCTAAGTTTGTGCCAATCAATGCCAGTTCCAAATAACTTGTTTCACAATTTTATTCATTTTTACTAAATTTAAAAGTATTTATATTTTCAAAAAACATAATTTAATTTATAGATAAATCGTTTTAAAATATTTGTACAAATTTAGAACTAATTATTTTTATTTAATTTAAGCTTATCTTATGAATCAATTATCGCATTAATTAATCAAAATATAACAAATAAATGACTAATTTTTATCTACTTTTAGTCGACTAATGGCTTAAAAGCCATCAGAAGAGCCGCCTTTTCTGTGATCGACTAAAGTATGAAAACTCGAGTTTGTATTTAAAATACTATAAACCGATGAAATCACGTCATCGACTTCTAATTGATGTCCGAAATGGTAGAGTCCGTCGATATAAACTTTGGGAAAGTCTGCCTCATATAACACATTATTTGTGGTCACGTCATAGAAAAGTCTTGAAGTGTCGGTCGACTCCTTTAAGGAATAGCATTTCCATAATGTTTGAAATAATACCTGAGAGATCGCCGCCGGTATTCTCGGGCCTCCAATACCTCCGATCGCGAACTTTGTATTTCCATTTTTATCGACTATTATTGAAGGCGAGAGTGAAGAGAGGGGTCGTTTGCCTCCTGATATACTGTTGGCCGAAGACTCGCTATCGATTGTAAAGCTTTTAATTTGATTGTTGAGAATAATTCCGGTGGACTTCGATATTCTTTTTGAACCAAAAACTGAATTAATAGTTGAACTGACAGAAACTGTGTCTCCATTCGATGCAATAACTGACAAATGGGCGCCATTTTCCTCATTTATTTTCAATGATTTAAGTCCATAATATTCAATGGGTTGAGACGTTTTCAGTATTTTCTGAGAGAGAGAATCGGCGTTAGTTTGTGACGTCAGGTCTGTGATAATGGATGCCATATCTGTAAAGTCTGGATCTCCTAATTGTAAACGTTTTGCGAACGAAAATTTCATGGACTCAATAAATCTATGAAAGGATAGTATTCTGTCGTTTATATCTCTGGTTTGACTGCAGGTCATATCGAAAGCGTCCATAATATTTAAGATGTGTGCGACTATTGCCCCACTGGCCGGAGGCGGAACTGTTAGTAAAGTATAGTTTTTGTCCAAAATAGAGACACTCAACGGTTGTCTGACTTTAACGCTATAACTCTTGAAGTCATCGATTGTCACAATCCCTCCCAAACTCGTGATATCTTTAATCAAATCATTAGCAATGGATCCGTTATAAAAGTCTTCTGGATTTTTAGATATTTTCTCCAAAGTTTGGACTAATTTCGGTCTTTTAATAATATCTCCGATTTTGAGGAGTTGACCCGTTTTGTTGTTTACAAACAATTCTTTGAGAGACTCTTCGCTCATAATATCATTCTCTGACTCTAAAAGTATTTCTTCGAAGTATTTATTGACAACAATTCCATTATTTGCTAATTGTATCGAAGGTTCGACGAGTGCCGACCAATTGAGTCGACCATATTTTTGATGGGCCAAAACCATTCCTTTCAGTTGTCCCGGAATTCCTATTGAAGTTCCGACTGGAAAAGAAATACTTGGATCATTATTAAACTCATAACATACTATTACCTTGTTCAAAAAGGGAAATATTATTTTTTACTAATTCCGGGGTCAGACTCTTAGGCGCAGTTTCGCGGGCGTCGATCACTTCACTCATTCCACTCGTTCTTTAAAAAAAATTTATTTATTTATTGTTTATTAAAAGAATGGATACTTATTATAGAAAATAAGGAAAAACCCTCCGCCGAGACCAGAGTTCTGAGGATTTGCTATTTCGTCACAAAACATCATAGCTATGGCCGCGTCCACTGCAGTACCGTTTCGAGACAATACCTGATATTTTATTAAAAAGGGCTTAAAATATGACAATTATGTTATCTTTACATCTCTTCCAATTTTGGCACAGATTTGGCCGTCGGTCACTACCGCTGATCTCTGAAATACATTTTCCTCGGCGTCAGAAACAGGAAAAACTCCTCTAAAGTATTCATTTCTTTTTTGTCTGAGTCTTGGTAAACCAAGAATTAGAGTAACGGCAAACGCAATGATTGCGACCAAAAGTGCGAAACTCACTAAAATGCACTGTTTTTTAGTGAAATGAGTTCTGAAAAAATAAATGAATTTCATAAGAATTGAATCAAAATTTTCTTAAAGTTTGAGATAATTCTCACTTCGGAACGGAATCTATTAGAGTATATTTATAGGAAACACTTCCATATCTTTTGCTGGAAGTTTTTTCTTCCTCAAACTCTTGTCGAAGAAGTTTAGATTTTTCGCTCATTTTTAGTGAAGTAATGAATTCGTAATTAAACGGTATTTGCTTTAATCAATTGAAGAGCTAATGAAATGACGCCTATTTTTGACGATTTGTGACGATTTTTATCTTTTAATAATTTATTTCAATTATTTGTCTATAATTTGATTGAAATAATGTGTCCGATCATTGATTTGATTTAATAGAACTTCCATTTATTGATAACTAATGATAAGCTTTTGTTGGTCTCAAGTATTTTAAGATAACCACTAAATACCATCGATTTGTGAGTACAACAAACAAAACACTTTTGGTTTAAGTGATCTTCAAATCAAAGATTTTTGCTTCGAATGCACTCAAAAGTTATGTTCAAATGAATTCATTTCTCAGTTTTATAGCTGTGATTCAAATGAATTTAATTGTAAGCCTTTTGTTTTCTACAAATTATTATAAACTTTAAATATTATTTAATAATGAATTTTAAATAATTTTATTAAAATATTAATTATGAGTCTTAATAACCGCTTTTAAATTACATTAAAATGGGATCAAAAGATCAATTTTGTTGCACTAATTGTCGTTAACCTAAAGAAGTGTTTTTATCTAAAGACGGGATAAAATCTTTTTTGTAAATACAGTTAAAGACCGGTATGGTGAACGACCACTAAGGTGAACTAACCAATAGCGTTAATCATTTATGAATCCCCGAGAACAAACAACAGTTTAGTAGGTAAATAAAGATCGATAAGGTGAACAACCAATACCGTGAAATAACCGATAGCGTCAAGCATTTGTTGATCACAAACTCTAATATCATAAGTGAAAAGTGACGAATAGCGTCAACAAATAATTATTATTTAATTATATAAAATATTATTCATAAAAATATTTTTAAAATATTAATTCCTAAATAAAATTATTAATAAGATTAGAAAAAGAGTAAGAAATAATTGAATTTAAGTTAACGGAAATTGAAATGTGATTCAAATATTAAAAAATTAATTTTTATTATTTTTGACTTATAAACATCTAATTATGTAAAATTAACTTTTCAACATTTCAGAATTTCTTAAAAGTTATGAAATGTGATAATTGCACTTGTTCATAATTAATTTCAAGCAAGCTCAATAATTTAATTAAGTGATCAACAAATCATTTAGTGACAACAAACAATTGGAAATTGAAATTACATATGAAAAGTGGTTAAACAAACAATAATTTTGCTATAATCTAGTCAAAAATATGCAATTTCTTTGTAATCTTCTAAATAATTATTTAAATAAGATTTTAATCTATTTTTCCATTGATTATAAGTTATAAGTTTAATTAGTTATAATTTATAACGAATGAAACTATAATTTAACAAATCACCATTATGGTGAACTAACCACTAGCGTCAACCAAATCTTCATCCCGGGTATGGTTCACGCTATCGGTCTTTAACTGTATAAACAAAAACATATGTTTTGTGTTAAGAAAGTAATCAATAGATGGCAGACAAACACAAAACACTTCAAACATTATTTAGAATTTCAGTTCAAATAAAACTTTGATTTCAATCAAATTTAATAATTATCCGCGAATTCATTAAAACAAATAATAAAAATAAAACTGTTTTTATTTAAACAAGAAATTTCCCTTATGTTATCTAGGATATTTGGAGATCTAGTAACAATCATCGATAAACATAATTAAGTAACAAGGAATGATTGATTAGCAAGCTCATTTAATTCATGTAATTCGTTTATATTTTATGATTTTCTGTAAAAATATTTCTGAAGTAAAAAAAAGTATAAAAATAAAACAATTTATCAAATCTTCTCAGAAAAGATATTTATCTAAAGATTGCTTTTCTTTCGAGTGGAGAACTTCTGGAGTGCCTGATGACATTCATCAGAAATCCATCTCTCTTTGATAACTAAAGATTCTTCATGATTAACCTTGTGTAATTTGCTTAGTATTTCTTCGTTTCTAACTAATGCTTTTCCGAATTGCATTGATTTTGGATAACAAGTTTTGACGAGACCTTTGTCTCC
>JAQIXI010000862.1:0-17636 GCA_034700165.1 Galumnidae sp. Gr-Ori-00277 | reverse complement strand
TGTGGGCGATTAACTGAGGAATACTAAAATTGACACAAATTTCCAAAATTGCCTTCACTTTTACTCCATATTTAGTATAATATTTGAATTTTTATGCATTTATTTCCTTTTTGTCGAACAAAAATTGAGTCAAAAGTGGGCTTAAAATTGATTTATAGAGTTTTCAAATCTTTTAAAAACATTGTCTTAAAAACCGAATATTAAACAAATCTTTGATTTTATAAAAAAAAATAAAAAGAATTGTTTGTTTGAATATTTGATATTATAATCGATACAAACGATTGGAATTTATTTTTTAAGAAAAAATATTTACGAGAACTTCATTTTATCAAAAGATATGCTTTTGAGGTGTGGCTCATATTTTATATTGAATAACAGACAAACACTTCTCAGTTATTGTCGCACAAACTATAAATTGTAAGTCCATTGGTTTCTAATAAAACTATTCTTGAAAAACGAATTTATAGATATGTGCGAGTCATATCACCTAGATACAATATTATATATTCTATAGTATAGAATCTATACTATATTATATACCATATTATTTCATTTTGTTCTCTATGTTATTATGTTATTAAAGTCTTACAAAATGAAGAGAAACCACCCGAGAAAACATTTTAAAATGAACTTAAATTTTTCAATCATTAGAAGAGAGAATTTTAGAATTTTTTTAAAAAATGAGCTTTGATTTTAAAAGTACCTAGTTATGGATCACTGATATTAAATGATTAGGAACTTAAGTCAGTTAAGTAAAACCTTTAGAATTAGTAGTGATGTATTTGACTCCAAAAAGTGATTCTCTTTTCATTTGGAGAAAGTGATGGACTAAAGATTGTGGAGCACTGGAGAACTGATTGTCTGTTAGTCATTGAACTACTTTTAGATTTAATTAAAGATATTTTTATGGCTCCAATATTGCCAGTATTGTAGTGTTTGTAGTGTTGGCTCAAATTCTTAAATAAAAGTATGCTTTCAATCATTTGAAAGAAGAATTGATTTCTTTTATATTTTGACATTTAATTGAATAGTATTTACATATGTATTGAGTGAAAAGGAATCGATTAAATGTTGATAAATACGATTCTTTTTTATTATTCAAATGCTAATAAGAAAAGGTGTGCTCTTATTATTGTGATGGCCCGGAGCTGTTTTCTCTTCACCGGAAGCAGTTTTGTGCATAAATTTGAGAGAAGGGAGTGAATAGTGAAATGCGTAGTGAAATGTGCGGTGAAAATGGTTTTGGTTACTTATTTTGGTTGATAGCCTCGAGCAGATCAGTGCGAATAATATGCCAGTTTATCCTTGAAACATTTATTAGGTAAGCGCGCCAACACTCCAATTAACTAGAAATACATTAGCGTATATTCGCCTTCTTTTCAAAACTTTTTCTTATTTCAAATATTTTTTTAATACTAACAGAAAGTCCTTCTATTTTGAGTCAAATCCGAATTCAAAATATTTATTTCCGTTTCGCCAAATCGTCTCAAATTTTATGAATTAACATAAGTTTTACGTTCGCTTATAATTATTCTCTCATTTAATTGAGTTTTGCATTTAAATCATTGATTAACACATGTTTTCATTCAGAAATTTTTCATTTTACGAACTCTTAGTTTTATTTTTCTCACTCAGACTCACATATTCTTAACGTTTTTATTATTTTTTGGAATTTAAATCAAAACGTTTTTCATCTTTTTTTTAATGAAAAAAAATCCAAATATTAAAACATCTCTAAGTGTTTATAAATAAATATGGATAAGTGAGCAAGGTGATATTTTAGTCAAATTTTACTATAAATAGAATATTGCTAGATTCAAAATAGTTGACTTACCCCGGATTGATATAAGACGCGGACTAAATGATTGACGACTTTGTAGTTGTGATTATAATGTATGGAATTTTTGGAAGTGACCGCTGGTCTCAAAAGATTGGCCACTAATATGAAGAGTATTAACACATAATAGTTGGAAAACTTGATGTTTGTTATGAAAATCACTTTTTGTTGATTAAGTTTAGGATTATTTGCGATATTTTTTGAAACAAAAAATGATTGATTCTGTGCTGTGTTTTTCATCGCTCTATAGAATATGTGAAGAATAGTTTGACAGCAATTGAATGTTAAGTGATTCAAGTGATTGTTGTTGGTATCCAATGCCAGTTCCATTTGCCGCCGTATTTATCAATTTTTCTTCATCTAATGAGGGAGAGGTCGACAAATAGCAAAAACAATGTTTGAACTACAACTGAAAGCACTGCGAACTCACTGCACACAAACCACTGCTTATTCTGATTTGAATATTAGCCGAGAAGTTAAAGAAAAAGTTGTTCTCAAGTTAGGCGCTCCCAGAGCTTGGATAGAGAGCTGCCAGAGCTGCACAACTGGCACTACTGACTGCACAACGTATGGCTGAATTGCGTTACGCACCCATTCACTGATTCACTGATTCGGTTCACAGCTCGGATCGCAACCAAACTAATACTCAATACTACGCTATTATTTATAGACAGCTATAGTCACTGATCCACTCATGAATGGCTTGGGCTCCGACTAATAGCTGCTCACCTGTGCAGGGGTGCAGACCTGTGCAGGGGTGGACGAAGACATGCCTTATCGGTACAACTTTACTACAGTATAAACACTCTCTCGTAACCTCCTTTGCTTGAATGCAGTGAAGCCAACCATCCTTTGCAACACCACTGCCAACACTCCTTGAATTTCTCACTGATCACTATTGAGGAGTGGCATGTATTGCCAGTACTGCCAGTGCCACCAGTAGTTAACATATGGTGTGTCTTATAAGTCTTTTATGTGATGAAAGTGCTCTTCATATCTCAGTCTCACAACTGATCTCAACTTATCTTATTTTTTGACTTTAATTTATTGATAGTTTATATAACAGACAACACTTCAAAAGCAAAACCACTTTTGGAATCAAATTACAAACAGATCTGCATTTTATTGATTATTAAATTCACATTTAGTTTACAATTTTAAAACTCATTTTCTCTTTATTTTGTGATTTTTTCCTCAAATCCATGAATTACTTATTAATTGCATTCAAATACTTATATTTAAAAAAGGCTTCAAATTCTTAACTAAAACCTAAAATCTTTAAAATTATTTCTAATATTTTTGTTCACTTAAACACTTTAACTATACTTTACTAAACAATTATTAAAAATTTAGTATATTTGATGATTCGGTCATTTTTTCAATTTTACTTTTAGTTCCAATTATTTATCAGTTTTTTATTCTTCAGTTTTGAATTCAATGAAAATAATTAAAAATATTTGAAATAAGACTTCTCTGAAATTTAAAGAACCATAAATATGAACAATTGGCAGCATTTAGTTGGACAGGTGTACATTTTAAGCATTGTGACCAAGAGTAGAGTGAGCTGAAAGCCTGTACAAGAGCCACCTGCCAAGACTGTCACTGATCACATGCATAGAAAGTAGAAAAAGCCGTAAAACTTTGACAAATAGTATTGTGACAGAAAAAGAAAAACTTAGTTACAGTTTGTATGGATTGCATGTGCTGTCAGCCACTGATGACCCCCGCTGTCAATGCCAAACAAACCTAATCTTGGACATACTTACTATTGACTTCAAACGTCACTCTAATTGTAATTTTTGAACGCATTTCTCTCCGATTCCTTTTGACTGATTGATAGCTCTGACAAACACTCCATTCAATTATAATTTCAATAATGTTTTCGATCGTCATTTCAACTGATTTTTCACTTTTCATCCCTTTATAAGTCATTTAAAAGTCAAGACTCAAAACTACAAATTTTACCCCAAAAACCAATTTTCAATTCGTTTCTCATTATTATAACCACTAATAAGAAATATTATATGAAGATTAAAATTTTAAGCTTGTAAAAGGAACATGCTCATATTTTCAATAAATAATGGTTCAGTAAATCATTAAATTTGTATTGAACTCTATTTATGGGTAAAAATAAATAAATATTTGGTTAAATATTTGACCACTTTTTAGTAAATATTTTATAACATATTTTACCCCGAATAAATAAATATTTTGCACGGCTTTTGTTATGAATGAAAAGTTGGGGGAAATTTTCATTTCTGGTTGATTTTAAGTAAAAATGATTAAAATTGATAAATACTACTAATAATTTATTAGTAATAAATAACAAGAAATTGACTCAAATAAATGCATTACTTTAAAAAAAGAGAATTCGCAGAAATGAACCATTTTTTGTCTTTCAATTACAACAAAAAGCCTCTTAATGTCACTTCATATGATAGTCTTCGGAGCGCAAATGAATACCATCACAATTCAATGATTGTCACCGGAGATCAAAATAATGTTATATAATTTTTGACGTTCTCTAAGATTTTCGTAGGTTTTGTTTTTTGTGAACAAATCAATGAAATGTAATTAAATTTGTTAAACTCTAGTCATAAGTTATTTTAACTTACATGGGAATATCCCTGATGGGATCATGGAACTTGAAAAAAAGAAAACCATGGTGTTTCGTCATTATAAAACTCTATTGTAATATATGGGTGGGTGGAGCAAAAGTTACTCTCATTTTTCACCCCTATTGGATACCAACACTTTAGATTCCAAAGAAAAAAAATAAAGTTTAGAACGATTTGAATCCAAATTTTAAATCAAAATCTGCTTATGGCCATTTTAAAGACATGAAAACCATGGTCAAAATCTTTGAAAGATTCGCTTAAAAAGCTTTCAAAAGAAAGATTAATTTTAAACTTTAGCAAGATGAATAGTAATGTTTAACACTGATGAGTAATTTAAATTTATTATAAATCTCTATTGATTTTATGTGAGTTTATTCAAAAATATTTATTCAGAAAATTCAACTTCTCATTAAGTTTAAACATTACTGTTGATCTTGCTATAGTTTAAAATTTATCTTTTGAGAGCTTTTTAAACGAATCTTTCAAATATTTTGATCATGGTTTTATATATTTGAAATAGCCATACGCAAATTTTGATCTCATATTTGGATTCAGGTTGTCCTAAAGAATTTGACCATGGTTTTATTTTTCTCAAATTCCATGATTCCATCCGGAATATTCCCAAGTTAGAATTAGTTACAAATATTTTATAGTCATTTAAATGATTTTTATGCAATAAATGAAACTATTTTTACTGTTTTTATTAATAATAAATAAAATATATTATTTTGATCTCCGATGCAATCATTTAAGTATTGAGGACTTTAATACACTTTTTGTTGTATCTTCTGCTAACCCCCACTTTGGCCATTCCTGGTTTTATAAACATTTGTGAGAATGAATAAGTCTTATAAAAGTTTATATTAGAAAATACCTAGGATGGCAAATGAACTCGATCCCAGGTGGGTGCTAGGGGAGAGGGAGTTTGGTCTCGGAAGCTAAAAGCCTCGACAGACCTAGTGCTTATCCATAGACGTAATGTTGAGGTTTTCAAAATTCTAGGGAAGGTATTTTGCCGATTTTTCGTTGCAGGGGGTATACCTTGCCAATTCTAGGAAAAAATATTTTTTAACAAATATTTCTTTTGATTCAGACATTAGTATTGTTTGAATTGGAATTCTATTAAATTTCAGTTTATTATAAATTGTAAACTATTTTGTGCTGTAATTAGTTTTTTCATCTCAAATACTTACTATAAGAAATATTAAACTCTTTAATATAAATATAATCTTGATAAATAATATATGTTATATTTTGACTAATGATTACCAATTACTTATCATTTTAATTAAACAAGGTAAAAAGTTAAATATAAATTATAATATTTAATAATATATTTTTTGATACATTCTTTAGTTGAAAAGAACTCCATTTTATTTATTAAATTATGGAAAAAATGTGAAATCAATTTATTTTAAAATTTGGTTTTTTGTAATCTATTTGTGTCTAATTGTTATCATTATTTGAATATTTTATGAGAGAATCCGTCATTTGGTTTGATTTGAGTTGAATTTATGATTTGAATGCGAGGTTTAGCCATGAGTTGGAAGTTATGGAATGTAGAAAATGATTCAAAAAAATATTATTAATCAATAATATATTATCTCTGTTTTCAACATTGATTTTATGAATAAAATTTTTGTTCGTCTTTCGTGAGGTTCAGAACTCATCCATTGATAAATAAGCGGATTCTTTTGAATAGTAAGTCATTAATTTTATATTTAAGGATAGGATCTGCGCTAAACTATGTTCTCAATTGGCACGAATTGAATTTACTTTTAATAATTTACTATAAAAGAGATGGTATTTTATCAGTTGAATGCTTTGGACCACTTCCTCGCAATCAAAACATTTTTTACTGAGGGAAGTCAACATTCCAGAGCTGATACCCCCCTGTTATGAACTCTCCTCCAGTTGTGTCCGTTGTTATATTAGCCCCCTTTTGAAATGCTTTTGTGTTGCGTTGTGTTAACAAAGCCAAGAGTGGGGAAGAAATTTAGTTCCGGTCAAATGCTTCACAAACTCGTTGGCATTGAATGCATATAATATGATCTAACATTATATGTCCATCAGTACTATCAAAATGCTTAGAATGCAAGCACTGCATACAACACATACCACAGCCTCAGGTATGAAAGATGTGTATATGTCGATGACACGTTTGCCGCTCCAACTTTGCGGTTGCTCTGCCCACCACTCATGGCTAAGATATGAGTTCAGCTCTTGGAGTAATTATTGCGCAAAAATTCCATTCAATTCCTTCGCATATTTTCTTTTCATTGAATACACGAAATGAATTTTTTTAATATCGATTAGCACTCAATTTGTGTAATGAATCCCAACATTTAAATAACTTTCGATATTTTCTTAAACTATATTTCAAAGGTTTTGTCCAAAAAAATTCAATAAAATTTCAATTTCATCGAAATATTTTTCATTTTTGAAAAATCCATTAAAATGCCAAAAGACTACTCTTTCAGATGTCATTATAAAGAAATTGAGTCCAATAACTGAAGAGTACGAAACTCTTCAACTTTTCAAATAAATGTCTTATTTCTTGAAAATTAATATTAAACGACATTTTTCTTAAAACTATAATTTTAAAGGTTTTGAGAAATTAATTTCATTTAATGATTACTTTTATTCCAATTATTTATTTTGTGCCTCAATTTTATAACTATTCCTTACATTAGAGTTGTTTTTAAGTTTATATTAGTTTATGAGTTAAATCATATTATTTTGAACCGAAATATAACTTAAATTTGAGAATATTTTGAGTCTGTTTTGAAACGAAATAAAATTTATTCTTTGGATTAAAATTCCTTTACTTAATGTGTTTTTGATGAATAGGTAAAATGTATGCGGTTTTGGGTCGACGTCACGGCAGAGTCTTGGATGGCGACATTCAGGAGGGCTCAGACATATTCAACGTGACTGCAGTGTTGCCCGTAATCGAGAGCTTCGATTTTGCAAATGAAATACGTAAACAAACGAGTGGAAAGGCTTGTCCTCAACTTGTGTTCAGTCATTGGGAGGTATGAAATACTTGAGAAATGAACTAATATTGAGTCTCGAATCGAATTATCCAAAAGAACTGCTTTTTTGTTGATTTAAAATGAAATTCAAAACTAATTATTATGTGTATTGAGTCGAGAATATAATCGAAATCAGTTTAAGTCAAAACTACCTAAAAATTAGATAATTAATCTCCTCATCGATTCTTTGAGCGCACAACACATACACACCTTTTTATGAGTGTATATCAAATGTTTTATTTATATTTAATGAGATAAGTGGTACACAAGTGCTGCACACCTATCAATCTTTGGTATCGCTTCAATTTTATAGCTATAACGAGTGCTTTTTGTCACACCTGTTCCGGTGCTATTGGGAGTGGGAGTCACTCTTACCACGATTTGTAGTACAAGTATTTCGTGATTCACTATTTTAGTTGTAAATAATGATATATAATAGCCATTGAGAGCGCACTTATATTATGTTTGGCCAAACACTCCAAAGACAATAAATTCCAATACAAATATCAAACTTATGGTCAGCTCAACAAAACTAAACCTCAAATTTCCATAATTTTGATGAAAACAATCGATAAATTATACTAAAAATCAAACCAAGAATTAGTATATCTTATAATTTTAGCTGAAAACGGGCCCAAAACTCAGTGGTAAACGACTCTCTCCACTAAAACTTCAAATTACAGATAAAATATGTTCAAAGAATTTCTTTCGTTTTAGAAAAATTCAAATCATTTTCACTGAAATTTAGAGAAAGAATTTCGAAAATTTATTTTATTTCCCAATTTTAGGCTTTCAATCATTTTTTATTTCCACTCATTTATTGATTTTTTGTGTAAAATTTAAGGTCTTAGATATCGACCCCTATTGGGTGCCCACAACTGAAGAAGAGTATGCACATTTTGGTGAAAAGTCTGACACTTACAACAGAGCACTTAAGTATATGAATGGCGTTCGTAAGAGAAAAGGACTGCACATCGAAGAAAAGATAGTTGAGCATGCTGAAAAACAACGGACGCTAACCAAAAATAAATAGTTTTCATTTTATCCAACAATTGTTATATCATTTCAGAAAACTGTAGTCTTTTTTCAAAACTAATGAATATTAATATTAATTAAAAGTAATTTTTATTTCTTCTGACAAATCATTAAATAAATGTTTGGTTTTTCTATTTTTATATCATTTTTAGTAAAAAAGAATTTTTTAATAAAAATCTAATATTTACTAAAAAAGTGTTCAAATATTTAAACAATGAATGATATTTAGATAATTTAATATCAATTATCAATAATAATAACATTACTATTAATAAGAGGTTTTTTTCAATTTTTGATCATTTGATTGACTTTTAATATAAATTGATTTCAATTTCTTCTATTATAATACAATTAAACGAAAAGATAAAGTGTTGTCAACTAATTTTCTCTTTTTATTAATATATAATTAATTCGATTATTAATATTCTTAAAGATCTGTCTCTTAATTGATTAGTAATTAATGAAAAGTTTAGTCATAAATATTCACAATTTTCAGAAATATTTGAATAATTTATTAATAAAATTGAAAGAATGCATAGAAAAGTATTGGAGCGAACAGTGAGAGCATTGCCTGTGAGTACATACATGTATACCTGACATATAGACTATATACAGACTGTATATAATATAGTAAAATTTGGTTATATAATATGGTATATACCTTGTTATACCTTGCTCATATCTTGTTTTAATCGAACTAAAAAAGCACAACAAAGACATCTCCAGAGCAACAATGATTCATAAAACTAAAACATTAGGAAATGGACACAAATCCGGGCACTAAATGGTCTCGAAATTTGAGGTAATTTTGTTATAAAATTAATTATTAAACGAATAAATAAATCGGTTTTAAACTCACGGATAGTGACGACAGTCAGACAGAGTCTAATCGATTGCGTCTAATTGAACGCCAGCGACAACTTCTTGAAAGTAAACTTCAGCGCCAACACCAGGTCGTGGCCACCGCTACCCGACCCTCAACTGCGAGGTTTGATAATTTAAAATAATTTTTGGTTTCTTTTTTGTTATTCAAATAATTTGATTAAAGATCTATAAAGTCAGCGAAGGGTCGATCGTCTGAAAAGTTAATAGATTTAGACGAAGGAAATGTTGGCGGTCTGGTCAACGCCGGCTTATCTTCAACAGAGCTGTCCCTCTCGTCGTCGGCCTCCGAAAACTTCAAAGACAGTATCGAAGCCCTCGAAAACATCCAAAGTTTGTCTCAAACCCACATTCAGTCCTCTGAATCGGTTCAGTCGTTTTCTTCTCCAAAAAATGCGTCAGTTATTAGCAAAACACAAATCGAAAGCAAAGCTGAAATCCATTTGAATAAAACGGATAATTCTATTCAATCCCTTAAAATAAATTCCGATAAAAATATATTTAATCAACAAATCGTTGAATTGAATCCTTTGAGTTCAATCCTATCCAATGAAGAACTGCTTTTGTTCGCCACTCAACCCATTTCTCCGCAGACGACTCTTCACTGCACAATCATTCGAGATAAAAAAGGTATGTGGCTTTACCATGATCATTTTACTAAATTATTAAATCTAAGAATTTAATTCAATTAAAATATTTGATTCGCTTGAAAGGGTTGGACCGTTCCCTTTACCCAACGTATTACATGCATTTGCAAGGTATTCATTAATATTTAGTGTTAGTCTAAAACGAGTGTTTGATTTGGCAGCGATTGTGTCAAATTCAGAACAACCGGACAAAAGTGAAAAGTCGAGTGAAACGCCTTCTCCTAAGTCTCGCAAAAATAGCGTCGAATTAATAAATTTCTCGAATGAAAGTCCAATAAATTGCAATTCAGAGACGTCTCAAACAAATGGGGGAACGAGTCGTGGATCACAAAATTCCAGTAATTATCGACAGGTATTTCTTTTGTCGGGTCGGCGCCGAAAAAAGAGTAAGACTTACATAATCGGAAACGATCCGTTCGATATATCCCGAGGAAATTGTATCGCAAAACTCAAGTCTAATGTTTTGGGCACTCAATTCACTGCAATCCGGTTTGCATTCCTCTAACACTCATTTATTTCCACTTATTTCGGATCTATTCTTAGGATTAATACAAACGGTCGCCGACAAGAAATCGCTTCAATTATTTATGTATTTATAATTCGTTTTAACAGTTATTATTACATTCACTCGAAAGGGAAAGGGAGGGGAGAGAGAGAGAGAGAGAGAGAGAGAGAGAGAGAGAGAGAGAGAGAGAGAATTACTGATTTTAAAAATATAAAGTATAAAGAATTTGAACTTTAATTTTACCTTGTAAACTTACAAACTTATAAAATATTTATTTGATATCTTAGGAAACAAATGTTTTAGGATTCAAAGGTCCGCGAAAGATGACTGCTTTAATTCCAAGATATGAACAGGTTTACATTCATTATTCTATTTTGTCTTATATATGATTTTGATATTTATAACATTAATTAAATCTCAACGAAATCTTTAATTTTGAGGTCATTTTATTATAAAATAATTGAAATTAAGTTTTATTTTTAAAAAATATTTTTGAAACCAATTTTCAAAATTCTTATCAAAATTTTTGACGAATATTTCGAGAAATACAACTGACACTCATTTTATCGAATATATTTGAATTATTCATCCAATTTTGAGAAATTTAGCAAGCTCAGTTTAAATAAATTAGGCTCCGAAAAGTTGAAAAAATTGACTCCCGTTCTCAAAGAACTCCCTGAGATCTGGTCCCGTCTTGTCCCGCTCCCTATAGAGAATTTCTATCATAAAATATCACCTTAAAAACATAGTTTTGCATTTATAACCCCAATGTTTGTGGTCAGTATCTCTACAAAGATATAAATATAAATTAAAATTGAATTTAATAAAAAGCCATTGATTTTTAGTTTCACTTTTAAACCAATGTTTTATTTTTTAATTTTAAAATTTATTAATGCTTTGAAATATATAGGGATCGGAACGGGACTGAATCTTGGAGTTACTTCGGGATTCCCGATTCGCTCCCGTGCTAATATTTTCACTCCCGTTCCTGTCGGGATTCCTGCGGGTCCTGCCGGAATCGGGAGTCCCGTTTCGAAGCCTAAAATAAATTTCACCCTTCAAATTCTTAAATAAAATCGGTATATAAAATACAGGAAAATATTTTGTCATTTTGTAATAATTTTGGAATTACTTAAAATATTTTTTTGATACTTTTCATTATTTTATATAATTATAATTTGCTTGAGATTACCAAGTTATATCAAAATTATTTGAGTACTATGAAAATAATATAAGATTTTCTTACGATTTTGCACCATGTTACATTATTTTTATAATTATATGCAAACACAACTACCAAAACTCAAATATTTGATGAAACCCAAATAACTTGAATAATTGAGTACTATTTGAAAAAAAATCAATATTTTAAAATTTGCATTCTTATATTTTCTAAACTATTGAGTTTTTGTATCTTGAAAAAATTCTAACCTTGTTAAATGTATAATTAACATATCTTCAAATTCTGAAAACCCATTAAGATTGAATAATCTATTCAAAAAAACATTCAAAATTTTCAAGGTAAAATTAGTTTTGTCAGTTGTTATCTATTTAATATTTAAAATTTAAATTTTAAATATTTAAAATGAATTTCCTTTTCGTTCGTTTAATAAATTAAACAATTATTTAGATATTAATAAATAATCGTTAATAAATAAAACGGAATTATTATCGTTTAAATGGTTAAAAATAAAAAATAATTAACTTGGTCATAGGTTACAAGATGATCAAATTTATCGAATAATATAATAGTTATAAATTATAACTATTTATAAATATATTATAACTTATAATAATTGAAATAATTATTTAAAATAAATAAATTTTATATAAAAATGAGTTTAATTCAAAAATGAATGACTTTTATTAACTTATAATTTGTTTAATTAATGAATTAACAGATCAATTCTCTCACTAATTCATCCATTTTTGAAGAGTGGAAACGAAATAATAAAGTTATTCTTCAGCTCAAGAATAAGACTCCCATTTGGAACGACGGTATCCTATATTTATTATTATTAAATACTAAACAATTTTTTAGACAAAATTTGCAAAAAAGTTAATAGAAATTATACGTCAGTTTATTTAAGTTTCATTTTACTCGAATCAATAGTTTCTGAGACACTAAAAAGTTATGACTTTCAGATCGATTATCATCTAATCTATCGATTCTAACCAAACCTTTTAATTACAAAATGAGTTTTTGTTATTAAAAATCAAACTAAAGAAAAAATGAGTGCTTTTTATATTTTTTGTTTTAATGAATTCAAAAAAAATATATTCAATAAAAAATTGTTTCTATGATTTAAATACTATTTTAGTTTTTAAAAGTTTGAATAATTAATGAGATTTTGTTTATTACAGAAACACAATCTTATGTTTTGAACTTCAAGGGACGGGTAACTCAGGCGAGTGTCAAAAATTTCCAATTAGTTACTTGTAGTGAAAGAGAGGACATTCAATTGTCGTCACCGACTAATCAGTCAAATATTTCTAATCAATCAAACGCTTCGTTTGCACCGACTATTCCAGTGTCTCAACCATTGGGAGAGACCGTCACCAGTGAATTAGTGTCGATGCAATTCGGAAGAGTTTCGGCCTCTCAGTTCTCGTGTGACGTGTCGTGGCCTCTGTCTCTCTTACAGGCATTTGCGGTGGCCCTCAGTAGCTTTGACTCTAAACTGGCGTGTGAATGACCTTGGTCAATAATGGTCAATAATCTGAATCATCAATAACTGACTGACACCCCACTGATCCCTGAGTGACACCGACTGCACTGACTCTAGTGCTGACACCTCTGACCACTGATCACATATGAAATATGTCTCCCAATCGACTGATTTCGCAATAATTCCAGAGATGAACACAAAAGAGAAATTTCCTAACATTTTATTAATTTTATAAATCACTGAATCAGACATTTCTTTAAAACATAAGAGTTTAACCATTTCTTGTGATTTATTCGAACAAAAGAAGTCTTAAGACTTTTGATTTACATTCAGAGATTGTAAGATAACTCTTCTTAATGTAAAAATTGTGATTTCGACAAAAAAATGGTTTTCTTTTTACTAGAAATAGTTCTCTTTCTTTTTCATCTCTAATTCCGCGACTATTCTTGCAATTAATCACTTTTGCATTTTTAGAAATCATTTATTATTCAAAAAAATGTAAAAAATGTTTATTTGAATAAAATAATATTTATTTCGAAATATTTTCAAAACTTTCTCTAAATTCATATTTAATATAAATGTCAAACATTTGAAAAACAGTTATTTTTGGTGAAAATCATTTTATTAGTAAAGTTTTATTAATTAATTTTAGAAACACTAATAAAATGATTAACCTTTTATTTCAAATATAAATACCAGGATAATATAATTTTACTGAAATATTGTGATTAAACACATTTTAATCAAGTAGCTTTTGAAAATTTCTTTTCAAAAGACTACAACTTGTAGACAATAATTTGATGTAAAGTGTCTTTCATACTAATAAAAGATATAAAATTAATCAGTTTTTCATTGATTGCATTTTAAGTACTAATAATTTATAAGACATTCAATCAATGATTTAAAGATTATTTTAATATTAATTGATTTTTAGTGTAATTTCTGAAAATAAATTTAAATTTAATGAACTCTTCATTAAAAGTGATGTAAAAAACAATTAAATGTCAATAATTTACTTAATTTTCAGTTCAAAGTTGGAGTTCAGCCGTGGCTTCCGTTAACTTTAAAAATAAATTTTATTAATAAAATAATATTTTTGAAAATTTTCAAACCATTTGTAAAAGAATTTCGATTTTAATTTTTAATAATTGATTTTCCTCTGAAAGAAGTCGATTCGTTGATTCCATTTCTTTGATTTTGCGGTTCATGTCATTAGTGTTGTCAGATGTGGTCCACTTTCCCATCTTCTCATCAAAAATGATAATTTTGTCGTCTAATTGAAGTTTAATGACATCACTTCCAAAACTATTATTAAAGCTTTGATCCAATTGTCGCTGTAATGAAGACAATGGTTTAGATTTTCTGAGCGGAGATTTCTTATGACTAAAACGATTGGAAAATAACGGCATCTCTTCTGACGGTATTCTTAAAAATAGCAAAAATAAAAAGATATGATTTTAATTTAACATAAAATTCATGTAAAATAAACAAATCGGTAGTCATAGTAACCGCCACTAAATTATTCTATTTATTCATCACTTCTTCATTTTCTCTACGAATCAAAGTTTCGCCAAATTTTTACTTTTAATGATTATCTCTAAAAACCGATAAATCCTTTAACTTCTTTAAAATATTAAAATTTAATGAAAATTAAATAAATTAACAAATTTAAGATAAGTGGACAATAAGAGTAGTTTAATCTTGCAAAAATTGTCTAAACGAATAACAATTTTAAAATGTATTTAAATAGTTTAAAATCTCTGAAATTGATTATTGAATTGAAAATTGGAAATCTTTTGTATCCTTTCATAGCTGTAACTCCACTGACACGACCTCTAAGTAAAAGGTTTCCCTTTTATAGGAGAAAGCATTGAATCCCTTATAGAAACACTAATAAACTTTGAAACTTAATTCACAATTTAATTGTCGAAACGTTTTTAGGCTTTTTTTGAACTCTAATTATAATAGAATTTTTGAATATAAAAACTAATCACAAAAATCTTAGAAAATGGAAGAACACCACTGAAGTAGTTTTGAGGCTCTAGAATACACCTCACCGTCATTTGACCCTGACAAGGCTTAAAACCTTTCATATATCATTTGTGACAGATATCGTTACTGAATCTAAAGTGAATTGTTTGAGTGAGGGTCACTTTTTCTTTCTTTACTATTTTATTCGTTCATCACTTTTTCAATGGATTTTGATTTGAATTCTCTAAAAAAATTTTCTGAATTATTTAATTCATTAAATTGTTATCAAAATTATTCATTTTATGTATTTGTAATAATAATATTACTTTTGATTTACTCCTTTTATGTCATTAATAAATTCAATGATATCTTTGTGGTAAGATTTGGACTTAAAGTTCAAAATACAGTCTTCAATCAGTTGAGTAAAGTAGCTTGGTGATGTCAAATTAGTCAACTCAAATGATGCTTTACTCAACTGATAAATGACTTTATATATAATTTACTGAAATATTCAGGACTTAAGTGACACCAAAGTTGACAAAAATCTACAAAAAGCAATAAATGGATCCAATGATTTGCCACCGAATTATCCAAATGGTTGGATACCAGTTCTTGAGTCGAGAAAAGTTCAGATCAATAAAATTGAAACTTTTAGAGCTTTTGGTCACCAATTAGTAGCGTTTAGAGGACAGACGGGTCACATATATATTTTAGATGCATTTTGCCCTCATTTGGGGGCAAATATTGGAGTCGGAGGAAGAATTGTTTCTCAATTCGGTGATGATTGTGTCAGATGTCCTTTTCATGGATGGACTTTCAGAGGAATAGACGGTCGATGTGTCCAAATACCAGAAATCAATCGTAAGTCAATGTTTATATGACTTTACATTTAAATAAAATTCGATAATTCATAGGAAGTGATGTCCCGAACGTCAAAATTAAAGTCTGGGAATCACTAGAAATAAATGACATAATATTCGTTTGGTATCATTCAGAGGGCTCTCAACCCCTTTGGTTTCCCCAACAAATCAAACAAATTAATAACAAGGAGTGGAAGTTTGAGGGAAGAACTGAGCATATGGTCAACTGTCACTTTCAGGTCATAATAATAATAATAATAATTACTTTTGAAACTAATTTTTCACAAAATTAGTTCAGTATTTCATTTTGTATTAAAGATTAATCGACAGAAAAATTTGTAAATTTTGTAGGAAATACCGGAAAATGGTCCGGATAGGGTACATCTCAATGAATTGCACAGTCCGGCCCTTATGTCGGGAAATATAATTAAGAAAAAGAGATTTTATGATATGATGTCTAAAATGATTTGCCACGAATGGGAGTCCAAGTGGTGGACCGACAAATCAGAGCCACACATCGCACACATGAATCTATTGGTACGAAATAAAGTGTTTGGGTTTACAGTTCTTTCGGTTGATTTCACTGTTCGTCAAATGGGTCCGGCATTTGTAGAATTACTCTTTAAAACAAACATTGGTATCAGCGGAGCATTTCTTCAAATGGTTATTCCGGTCGAACCAAATCTAAATCGTATTATTCATCAAATTTATTGCGAACCAACACTTAAGGGCAAACTTTTGGCAAAATTTCTTCTTTACGGCGAAATTAAAATGGTTTCAATTGATTTCATTTACTGACAATTAATTATAGTTTATATGGTTTTACAGATCGAAAGGGATATAATTATTTGGAACAATAAAAAGTTTCTCAAAAATCCTATTTTTAGTAAAAATGAGAAGAATTTGGTTCAATTCAGACGTTGGTTCAGACAATTCTATTCTGAGAAAGACTACAAAAATGATTTCTAATTAAATCCAATTATTGAAACATTTTATGTATTGAATAAACTATAGATTAAAATATATTTTTTAGTAAATTTTTTCAATAAATGCTCTAAAAATGCAAATAAATGTTATTTTTTGTAAACACGAAAAATTTAATAGACTTACCTTAAGGTAAATTTATAATCTATAAACTTTATGTTCTTGGTAATTGCATAAATATCTAGACTAAACTACCAAGTTATAGAGTTTTAAATTGTGGATAATAATTCATCTTGTGATTTTTATATTGTATTTCAACCAGTAATAAAAAAATTATATGAAGATAAACGTGAAAAGCTTAATAAAAGGAACATGCTCAATTAATAATTATTCATAAAATCAATAAATTCGAAGTGAAGTTTATTTTTGGATATAATTTTTAAATAAAAGTTATTCATTGAAACAGTTTTTCAAATATCTGTTTACATAAATATCTGTTTCAAATTAATCAAGGTCATTTATAATTTATTAGATTTTAGTAAGAAATTTGACAAGCTCAAAAATAATATACAATCCTTGTAAAAAGGGTGTGGGTTCGATTTTATTGAATAAAATCTAAACCAAAAGGAATTTTAAAATTTCCTTTGAGTTGC